>CAUYLG010039554.1:0-33412 GCA_963573385.1 Cacajao melanocephalus
ACTATCTTGTGCGCTGTGAAATGTTTAGCCGTATCCTTGGCCTGTACCCACTAGGTGGCAGTAGTACCTGTGAGCAGCGGGGGGGGGCGGCGGGGCGCGCGGGCCCCCGGCCCGCGCCCGGCCGCGGCGGCGGGCGCGGCGCGCGGCCCCGCGGTGCCCCTCCGCGCGCGGCGGGGGGGGGGGGCCGGCGCCCCCCCCCCCCCCGGTGCTCACAGGTACTACTGCCACCTAGTGGGTACAGGCCAAGGATACGGCTAAACATTTCACAGCGCACAAGATAGTCCCCCAACAAGAATTATCCAGCCCAAAATGTCAACAGTGCTGAGGCTGAGAAACCTTTGTTGTTTGGCTTCTAATTCCACTGTACAAGGGTGAGAGTGCTGCTCAAAGACAGTAATTCAAGAGTCTAGGTTACGTTTCTATGAGGCCAATCCTATATGGGCTAGGTGGTGTAATAATTTTTTTCATCGCTTCTCGGCCTTTTGGCTAAGATCAAGTGTATTATTGTTATTATTATTATTATTTTGAGACGGAGTTTCACTCCTGTCACCCAGGCTGTAGTGCAATGGTTCGATCTCCATTCACTGCAACCTCCATCTCCCGGGTTCAAGCGATTCTCCCGCCTCAACCTCCCAAATAGCTGAGATTACAGGCGCCCGCCACCACGCCCGGCTAATTTTTGTATGTTTAGTAGAGAAGGTGTTTCGCCACGTTGACCAGGCTGGTCTTGGAACTCCTGACCTTACGTGATCGGCCCGCCTCGGCCTCCTAAAGTGCTGGGATTACAGGCGTGAGCCACCAAGCCCTCATTAAATATACAGCAAACAACAGAAGACAAATCACTGTAATATATCTACATCAACAGCCAAATGATAAAACAGTCGAGAAAATAAGGTATTCGTAGGGAATACAGAAAGCTGTCTGTCTCTTCATTATGCAACTAGTAGCTGCCAGATGCCCAGGTCTTAGGCGAACCACCTTCAGACTTTCCCACTATAATAAGATCTCCTAAACTCCAAGCTTTACACAACGGACACCTGTTTCAGAACTGTATCATTAGACAGGAGGCGTGATGAATCGGAGAAACGGGAAACTGAAGGGCACTTACTGTATGACCTTGAAGAAAACTGAGACGTAATCCCAAGTCTCAGTTGTCCTTCCACAAAACGGAAAAAAATACATGTTCTGTTTGTGAGGATTAAACGAGCTGTACACGCCTGGCACCCATGCTTTTGGAGGATGAAAAACTTGCACTAAGGCACAGAGAACGGACGCTTGAGGAGATGTGCAAGGGCGTACCTTGGTCCTGATGCGGAGATGAGGGTAGGCGACGAACTCGGGTCTCTCGTGCTCTTTTTGCGACTTCAGGTACACATTCAGCATGCTGACTCCCACCCCGGGGAGCGCGACGAAGAAGGTGAGGATCTTCCACATGCGAGCTGTGGAGAGGCCACAACCGCTCAGCCCCGGTGCGGGGCGGGCCCGGGTCTCACTTTCCCTCCCGCAAGGCCTTGGACCAAGGACACAGTCCCGCCCTGCCTCACCCGAGTGGGACTGAGGCCTGACCCATCGACCCCAGTACCTGAACCTTCTCCGCTATGGGTGGCACTCGACATAGGCCGCCCCAGCTGTGGGCGGGACCGACCCATCAACCGAGAAAGCCGAGACGCAAGAGCCGCCGCCATCTTCAACCTGGCCCTCCGCAGCACCGGAAGCGGAAGTAGAAACTGGGCTCTGTGGGTGGGACTACAACCTCCAAAGGAAGTTTCTTTTTTTCTTTCTTTTCTTTTTTTTTTTTTAAGACAGGGTTTCACCGTGTTGGCCAGGCTGGTCTTGAACTCCTGACCTCAGGTGATCCGCCCGCCTCGGCCTCCCAAAGTGCTGAGATTACAGGCATGAGCCACCACGCCCGGCCCTCCAAAGGAAGTTTCTATTGGGCATCGCCTTCCCACTGGCACCAACCTGAGCCCTATCATCTGGGCCGACCGAGTCCCTGTCAAAATCCTCGGCGTCTCGGGCAAGAGAGTGCATGCGCTCTGCACCTCCCTTCAGGCTTTGCCGTTTCCTTCATGCGCATGCGTGTGTCCTGTGGTCTCCCTACTGTCCGCACCTGGGCGAGGCGAGGCGGAAGCGCTAGAGAGGTTTGTGTAGGGCTCCCTGGCACCTGGGATTGCTCCCTTTGTTGGAGTCCATTGACGGTCATCTGGAGGTTCTGAGCCCAGACCGCCCTATCTAAAATTCCGTTCCCTTTCCTCGCCATCCTCTGACTCAGCGTTTTTTCATGGCACATAATATTGCACCGTCGTCGTTATACTACTATTTTGTCTGTCTCCCCTACTAGAATATAAATTCTGTGATACCAAGAGTTAGCCACTGCAGCATTCTCAGAATACTCTGGGAATGGCGTAATTTGAAATCATTACCTGGCGCATAGCAGATACTTGATATGAATGAATAGCAACAGGAACTAGAAAGAGCACTGGAATTGGTGCCAACAGATCTGGATTCTAATCCTGACTCAACATTCTCATCTTTTGACGTCTGGTCACACTGGGTTTTCTTCCTTAAAATTCTGGAAACAATAATTGACATCTGGCCTGGAGTGGTACCTCACGCCTGTAATCTCAGCACTTTGGGATGCCGGAGACCTGCGGATCACTTGAGGTCAGAAGTTCGAGACCAGCCTAGCCAACATGGTGAAACCCTGCCTCTATTAAAAAATGCAAAAATTAGCTGGGCATAGTGGCATGCACCTGTAATTCCAGCTACCCGGGTGGCTGAGGCACGAGAATCGCTTGACCCTGGGAGGGGAATGTCGCAGTAAACTGAGATTGCGCCACTGCACTCTAGCCTGGTCCACACACACACACAAAACAAACAAACAACAACAAAAATCTGATAAATTTTTTCTGCACAATTCTTTCCTACTCACCCCCTTCTTCCTTTTTCTTCCTTCTACTTGCCTAAAAGCAGCTTTAAAAATAAAACTTTTAAAAAACATATAAAATGACAGTAAACTTTTTTTTAAAAAAATTATAGGCCCCTTTGAGAATGTAATGAAAATCTGCGTGGTGGCTCATGAGTGTAATCCCAACACTTTGGGAGGCTGAGAAGGCTGAGTCGGGCAGATTGCTTGAGCTTGGGAGTTTTAGACCAGCCTGGGCAATAAAGTTTTTTTTTTTTCTTTGAGATGTAGTCTCGCTCTGTCACCAGGCTGGAGTGCAGTGACGCCATCTCGGCTCACTGCAACCTCCGCCTTCCGGGTTCAAGCGATTCTCCTGCCTCAGCCTCCCGAGAAGGTGGGACTATAGCCGCCCGCCACTACGCCCAGCTAATTTTTGTATTTAGTAGCGACAAGGTTTCACCACGTTAGCCAGGATGGTCTCAGTCTCTTGACCTCGTGATCCGCCCGCCTCGGCCTCCCAAAGTGCTGGGATTACAGGCGTGAGCCATCACGCCCAGCAAGTTTTTTCTTTATTTGAAAAAAATAATAAAGTAATGAAAGCTTTGAACTCTTTTCTCCAAAAACGCACCTACGTGTAAACACACAGTATAGCAGACATTGTTGGGAGAAGAGGTTACCATAAAATATACTTGGACACCCCTTAAGCGTCTTTGTGCCTCAGATCAAGAGCTCCTGGGGGCTGCATGCGGTGGCTCATGCCTGCAATCGTAGCACTTTGGGAGTCCAAGGTGGGTGGATCACTTGAGGTCAGGAGTTTGAGACTAGCCTGACCAAGATAATGAAACCTCATCTCTACTAAAAATACAAAATTAGCCAGGCGTGGTGGCACATGCCTGTAATCCCAGCTACCCTGGAGGCTGAGGCAGGAGAATCACATGAACCCAGAGGTGGAGGTTGCAGTGAGTGGAGATCGCACCATTGCACTCCAGTCTGGTAATAAGAGTGAAACACCAGCTGGGCGCTGTGGCTCACGCCTGTAACCTCAGCATTTTGGGAGGCTGAGCAAGCAGATCACAATGTTAGGAGTTTGAGAGCAGCCTGACCAACATGGTGAAACCCCATCTCTACTAAAAATACAAAAATTAGCTGGGTGTGGTGGTGCGGGCCTGTAATCCCAGCTATTCAGGAAGCTGAGGCAGGAGAATCACTTGAACCTGGGAGGCAGAGGTTGCAGTGAGCCAAGATCATGCCACTGCACTCCAGCCTGGGCAACAGAGTGAGACTCCAACTCAAAATAAATAAATAAATACAAGTGAAACTCCTTCTCGAAAGAAAAAAAGAACTCCTGGGTAGGAAAACAAACAGGAAGTCTGGTGTGAGAAGACTGGGCTGATGTCTTGTTCCCCTACAGCCTGTGTGGCCTTGGGTAGGTTGGCTGAAACTGATGCTTTAGGTCATGCAGTTTCATGAAGACAAAAACTTAGAATGATATTACTAGAGCTTTGCAATCTGATTTAACCTTCAATCTTTCTCGAGTAGCCTAAGTTTTTATACTTCATGGTGCAATCAGGATCATCAAATCTGTCAAACACATCTTCAAACACAGCCAGAGGGTATCTGAGGACACACAGTGGGGCCATACAAAGGGTCTAAACTAGCCAGACTCACTTGTAGTCCTAGCTACTTGAGAGGCCGAGACCAGAGGATCCCTTAAGCCCAGGAGTTCAAGTCCAGCCTGGGCAATGTAGTAAGACTCTATCTCTAAAAAAAAGAAAAGAAAGTGTTCAAGACCGGGGATCAGGAACTCCTGGGTTCAAATCTCTGGTTTGCCACCGGCTATGCCTTCTTTTCTCTAAAATAGGAATATAGTAATGTAATATACATTTCTTCAATCATTTATGTAACAATTTATTTTTTGAGACGGAGTCTTGCTCTGTTGCCCAGGCTGGAGTGCAGTGGTGTGATCTCGGCTCACTGTAACCTCTGCCTCCTGGTTCGAGCGATTCTCCCGCCTCAGCCTCCAAGTAGCTGGGATTACAGACGTGCACCACCACGCCTGGCTAATTTTTGTATTTTTTAGTAGAGACGGGGTTTCACCATGTTGTCCAGGCTGGTCTCAAACTCTTGAGCTCAAGTGATCCGCCTGCCTTGGCCTCCCAAAGTGCTGGGCTTATAGATGTGAACCACCGTGCCTGGCCTACAACAAATGTTTGTTAAAACCCAGATCCACCTTGGGAAGTTACTTAGTCTCCATCTCTGTTAACATAGGGGTTCGTTTAATAAATATTAACTAAGGTGACTACCATGTGTTAAGTGTGTACACTACTCCACAGCACTATAAGCTCCCTCTCTCATGCAGCGTACAGTCTAGTGGTGGAGACAGGATTAAATGAAAAATACCCAATGCCTGGAATATGTTAAGAAATTGAAATGTTCATTTTCAATTTTTTCATACACCTTGCAGGGTAGCCCTTCTAAGTAAAGATTCTGTCTACCATGTGCTTGAGAGTATATATGTACAGCATGTGCAGAAGCATGATGGCTATGCTTTTTTTTTTTTTTTTTGCTTTTGTTTTCTTTTGAGATGGGGTCTTGCTATGTTACCCAGGCTGGAGTGCAGCAGCTATTCACAGGCACAATCCCACTACGGATCAGCACTGGAGTTTTGACCTGCTCTGTTTCCGACATGGGCCAGTTCACCCCTTCCTAGGCAACTTGGTGGCTCCCCACTCCATCAATATGGCCCAGAGGTCACCATATTGATGCCAGGCTTAGTGCAGACACCCAATCGGCATAGCGCACTACAGCCCAGAACTCCCAGACTCAAGTGATCCTTCTGCCTCTGCCTCTGCCTCTGAAGTAGCTGGGATTACAGGTGCACACCATCACACCCAGTGATAGCTACGATGTTATTGCCAGGTATGCTTAGCATTTGCAGAGCCTTGGGTGACCGAAGTTAGACCGCTCAGGAAACCAAAATCACTAATACAAAGAATATCTAAAGAATATCTGATATTTATTGAGCACTTATTTTCTGTCCATATCTGTGCTAAGCACTTTACATATATTGTTTTCCCTACCTCTAAATGACCACTCCTTAAGTCAGGTTGAGCACTCTAGAATCATCTTTGACTCCTCTCTCTCTCTCTCTCTCTCTCCCTCTCTCTCTTTCTCTCACATACACACACACTCACACACACTCTCTCTCTCTCTCTCTCTTCATATCCAATCCATCAGTAACAAACCTCGCCAGTTTTCCAATATATCTAGCGTCTGACTATCTGACCACTTTTTTTTAGACAGGGTCTTGCTCTGCCGCCCAGGTTGGAGTGCAGTGGTATGATCACAGCTCATTGCAGCCTCAGCTTCCTGGGCTCAAGTGATCTTCCCACTCACTTCAGCTTCCCCTGTAGCTGGGACCACAGGTGTGCACCACCATGCCCAGCTAATATTTTAAATTTTATGTAGAGACAGGGTCTCACTTTGCTGTCCAGGATGGCCTCAAACTGCTTGGCTCAAGTGATCCTCCTGCCTCAGCCTCCCAAAGTGCTGGGATTATAGGAAGGAGCCACCAAACCCAACATCTGACCACTTCTTACCACTTACATTACCAATTGGTAGAGCTACTAGTTTGGTCAAAGGTATTCTCATCTCTTACCTGGACAATTTCTTTTCTTTTTTTTTTTTTTGAGACAGAGTCTTGCTCTGTCTCCTGGGCTGGAGTTCAGTGGTGCGATCACAGCTCATTGCAGCCTCAGCTTCCTGGGCTCAAGCAATCTTCCCACTCACCTCAGCTTCCCTTTTAGCTGGGATTACAGGCATGCACCACACACCCGGCTAATTTCTATATTTTTAGTAGAGATGGGGTTTCACCATGTTGCCCAGGCTAGTTTTGAACTCCTGAGCTCAAAGTGATCTGCCCGCCTCGGCCTCCCAAAGTGCTGGGATTACAGATGTGTTAACATCTTTAATTCATTCAATTAGGGTCTCAAGTGAGTCCTTGGGCTGGTGCCACAACAGTGGCCCCCATAGAACACCCAGTCCAGAGGGAAAGACTGACAGGTAACCAGGTTATAACACCCAGTGTGATGAGCTCTACAATGGGAAGGAAGGCAGGAAGGCATGGGCCTTGGTGTCAAGTTCAAGTATCAGATCTGCTGCTTAGCTATGCAATCATGGGTGAGTCAAGTTACCTCTTAGAGCCTCATCTGGGAATTGCAGTTATGACAAGGACTTTATAGGATACAGATATTAGCTAACTTGTAAACATTTGCTATGTAATGGGCCCTTCACATGTATTAATTTAGTCATTACAACACAACACTCCCACTTTATGGAGAAGGAAACTGAGGGACAAAATGGTTAAGTCATTTGCCTGTTCCACAGCCCTTTAAGTGATAGAGTCAGAATTTTTCTTTTTCTTTTTTTTTTGAGATGGGATTTCACTCTTGTTGCCCAGGCTGGAGTGCAATGGCATGATCTCTGCTCACTGCAACCTCCGCCTCCCGAGTTCAAGCAATTCTCATGCCTCAGCCTCTTGAGTAGCCGAGATTACAGGCACATGCTACCACACCCAGCTAATTTTTGTATTTTTAGTAGAGACCGGGTTTCGTCATATTGGTCAGGCTGGTCTCGAACTCCTGACCTCAGATAATCTGCCTGCCTCAGCCTCCCAAAGTGCTGGGATTACAGGTGTGAGCCACAGTGCCCGACCTAGAATTTTTTTTTTTCTTGCTCTGTCACCCAGGCTGGAGCACAGTGGTGCAGTCACGACTCACTGCAGCCTTGAACTTTTGGGCTCAGGTGATCCTCCCACCTCAGCCTCCTGAGTAGTTAGGACTACAGGTGCACACCACCTCATCCAGCTAATTTTTTCTGGTAGAGGTGGGGGTCTTACTATGTTGCCCAGGCTGATCTCCAACTCCTGAGTTTAAGCAATCCTCCCACCTTAGCCTCCCAAAGTGGTGGAATTACATGTGTCGGCCACTGTTCCTGAACCAGAGTCAGAATTGAAATCTGGAAGTCTGGCCCCAAAGCCTCTATGTTTAACCACTCTGAGATACTGCACTCTTAGCACAGTGCCTGGTACAAAGTGAGCACTCAATAATTGTTAACTTAGAATTGTCTTGACTGAGGAGGTACGGAGTCAATGGAAGCAGATCAAAATGGTATTTGGCTTTGGAGGGGCAGTGAGTCCAGTCAGTCTGCCCTCCCGTAGGAGGTGACATCTAAGTCACCTACCCCCAAATAAATGTCAGTGAGTCAGAAACAAGTTTGGGTTGGGATGGGAAGAGTGTTCCAGAAAGATATCTTTCTAAAGGATACCACCAGAGAGGCTGGGTGTGGTGGCTCACACGTGTAATCCCAGCACTTTGGGAAGCCAAGGCAGGAGAATCACCTGAGGTCAGGCAGGGGCTTTTGAGACCAGCCTAGCCAACATGACGAAACCCCGGCTCTACTAAAAATTAGCCGGGCATGATGATGCACGCCTGTAATCCTAGCTACTCGGGAGGCTGAGGCACGAGAATCGCTTGAACCTGGGAGGCGAAAGCTTCAGTGACCCAAGATCATGCCATTGCACTCCAGCCTGTACGACAAGAGTGAAACACCATCTTAAAAAAAAAAAAATAGCCAGGCAGTAATCCCAGCTACTGGGAGGTTGAAGCACAAGAATCACTTGAACCTGAGAAATGGAGGTTGCAGTGAGCCAAGATCCAGCCTGGGTGACAGAGCCAGACTCTGTCTCAAAAAAAAAAAAAAAAAAAAAAAGGTTGGGTGGGAGAGTTGCTTTCTTTGCAGTGGGAGGAGGCAGTCCCACCGGGGCAGGCTGAATAGCGTAGCTGCGCAGGTTAGAACACTGGACTTGGACCTTGAGCCACCCAGGTTTGAGCCTTGGCCCTAACCCTTCCTACTGGGAAGACCTAGAGCAATTTGCTTTACCTGGCTGAACCTTTCTTTCTTCATTTATAAGTGGGGCTAATAACTGGATCTTCCAGAGATGTTGTGAGCTTAAATGTGACCATGTAGATAGAAAGCCTGACGCATGGGGAGGGCAATGCACAGTGATGGCTATTACTTATTTCTGTGCTCCTACCCCCATCCCTCAACCTTCTGCCTAGCTAGATTGCCAGCTTTGGAGGGCAGAGCCCCAGTATCATCTATCTCTGTGACCCCATAGAATTTGGTGCTGTTATTTTTCCTTACTGCTCCTACCCCCACCCCTCAACCTTCTGCTTAGCTAGATTGCCAGCTTTGGAGGGCAGAGCCCCAGTATCATCTACCTCTGTGACCCCATAGAATTTGGTGCTGTTATTTTTCCTTACTGGTCCCTGTTGATACTCATACACTTGTCTACACCTGAGGCTCTGCCCAGGCCAGCCCCGCACGGTTCCCCACCTCTGTCTGCACACATCACAGTCGGTTCTCACCTCTGCCAGGCAACCTTTCCTAGTTATATTCTGACCCTGGCCTCTGGTCCCCTGGTGATGTTCAACTCCCTGTACCTTGTATGATGACTATTTTGCTCCTCATTCCACTGTGAGCCCCAAGAGACATCCCCCTTTTTTCTTTTTCTTTTTTTTTTTTTTTTGAGACAGAGTGTTGTTCTGTTGCCAGGCTGGATTGTAGTGGCACAATCTTGACTCACTGAGTGGCTCAGCCTCCTGAGTAGCTGGGATTACCAGCATGCGCCACCACGCCCCACTAATTTTTGTATTTTTAGTAAAGATGGGGTTTCACCATATTGGTCAGGCTGGTCTCGAACTCCTGACCTTAGCTGACCCACCCATCTCGACCTCTCAAAGTGCTGGGATTACAGGTGTGAGCCACCGCGCCCGGCCAGGACACCCTTTTTTTTTTTTTTCCAGATTCCTCTAAATTCCCTCGAAGCCTGGCACAGGGCAGGCATAACAAGATGGTTAAGAACTCAGGTTTTCAGACAAAGCTGGATTTAAGTCCACCTCTAGCCGGTGAGGTGGCTCACACCTATAATCCCAGCACTTTGGGAGGCTGAGATAGGAGGATCACTTGAGCCCCGGAGTTCAAGACCAACCTGGGCAACATGGCGAACCCCTGTCTCTACAAAAAAAATACAGAAATTAGCTGGGCATGGTGGTACACGCCTGTAATTTCAGCTACTTGGGAGGCTGAGATGGAGGATTGCTTGAGTCCAGGAGGTAGAGGTTTCAGTGAACCAAGATCATGTCATTGCACTCCAGCCTGGGCAACAGAGTGAGACCCTGTCTTAAAATACTAAAAATAAATCCAGGTTCTGCTGCTATTGCAGGATGGGTCATTTTATGCTTCAGTTTCTTCATCTGCAGAATGAGGAAAATAGTAGGACCTACTGTCCGGGTTTTTGAGAGAACCGAATATGATGATGTGTGTAAAGCACTTAGCACCTTCATCAACCTATAGCAGTGATTTGTATTATATTATTATTAATCATCCACTATTACATTAAGTTTAAAACAAAGCAGATATATGGTATGTGAAAAGGTGGTATATTGGAATGTATTAATATCGGTCCCTCTTACACTCTGTGTCAATAAAGCTGTTAAAAACAAGAAAGCAGGCTACAAAATATTAAATGTATACTTGCATTTTTGTAAAACACATAGGACAATTCTGCAAGCGCTCTACTCACATGTTCACAGAAGTTATGTCTGAGCTTTAAATTTCCTTTTTAACTTTTCTACCATGAACATATAGTACTTGTATTATAAGAACAAAAGCTTTAATCAAAAAGCAGATTATAAAGTTGCTAAAGGCTAGGTGTGGTGGCTCATGCCTGTAATCCAAACATTTTGGGAGGCTGAGGCAGGAGGATTTCTTGATTCCAGGACTTTAAGACCAGCCTGGGCAACATAGGGAAACACCATCTCTATTAAAAACAAAACAAACAAAACCAACCAACCAAACAAACAAACAAAAAAAGTTTTTTCTTGCATTGCTGTAAAGAAAAAAAAAATTTTTTTTTTTGAGATGGAGTTTTGCTCTTCTTGCCCAGGCTGGAGTGCAATGGCGTGATCTCGGCTCTCCACAACCTCCACCTCTAGGGTTGAAACAATTCTCCTGCCTCAGCCTCCCGAGCAGCTGGGATTACAGGCATGTGCCACCACGCCCAGCTAATTTTGTACTTTTAGTAGAGACAGGGTTTCTCCATGTTGATCAGGCTGGTCTCAAACTCCCGACCTCAGGTGATCCTCCCACCTCAGCCTCCCAAAGTGGTGGGATTACAGGCGTGAGACACCATGCCTGGCCAAAAAAAAATTTTTTAATAAAGTCACGGCCGGGCACAGGGGCTCACGCCTGTAATCCCAGCACTTTGGGAGGCCGAGGCAGGTAGATCACCAGCGAGACGAGTCTGACCAACATGGTGAAACCCCACCTCTACTAAAATACAAAAATTAGCCAGGCGCAATGGCACGCGCCTGTAATCCCAGCTACTCAGGAGGCTGAGGCAGGAGAATTACTTGAACCTGGGAGGCAGAGGATGGAGTGAGTCAAGATCGTGCCACTGCACTCCAGCCTGGCCAACAGAGCAAGACTCTGTCTAAATCAATCAGTCAATCAATCAATCAATAAAAAGTTGTTACCAGCACTTCTGTTGCTGGTATTAGTTCCATTACATTGTAAGCCACATGAGGGCAGGGACCCCTTCTGCCTGGAGCAGAAAAGGCTCTCAGTGAACATTTACAGCAAAGTGACCGGGTGGGGCGACTCTGGCACCCGCGTCTGCAGTACCGCTGTCGCCCAGTGGGTGGCAGGCTCCGCATGTGCGGGCGCCGCCCACGAGCCTGACCAGAAGAGTCACGCCCGCGACCTTCAATGTAGCTGACTGGTCTCAGGATCCTTGAAGGAGGAGGGGAGGGTGGAGCTTGTGCGAGGGCTAGAGGGACCCGGTCTGGGCCTCAAGGACGCCTTTTTTTTTAATTTAATTTTTTTAGAGACAAGGTCTCGCCCTGTCGCCTAGGCTGGAGTTCAGTGGGGCCAGGTTAGTGCCCGCTTAGCGAAACAGACCTCGGCCAGGTGCGGTGGCTCACGCCTGTGATCCCAGCACTTTGGGAGGTCGAGGTGGGCAGATCACTTGAGGTCAGGAGTTCGAGACCAGCCTGGACAACATGGCGAAACCCTGTCTCTACTAAAAATACAAAAATTAACTGGGTCATACCTGTAATCCCAGCTACTCAGGAGGCTGAATTACGAGAAGCATTTGAACCCGAGAGGCAGAGGTTGCGGTGAGCCAAGATCAGGCCACTGTACTCCAATCTGGGTGACAGAAAGAGACTCCATATCAAAAAATTATAGAGAGGCAGTCCTCAGCTGTGACGAATTCCAAATCCATTCCTTTGACCCACCCCTGTGTGTCAAGCTGAGCCAATATTTTTTTCTTAATAATTATTTAAGTTTTGAATAGCTAATACATCCATATGGGTCAAAGAAAAAAAAATAAAGATAAGCCAGGCATGTTGACTCATGTCTGTCATCCCAGCACTTTGGGAGGCTGAGGTGGGAGGGTAGCTTGAGCTCAGGAGTTCAAGGCCAGCCTAGATAACAGGAGACCCAGTCTCTACAAAAAAAGTAAATTAGCCAAACGTGGTGGTGTACACCTGTAGTCCCAGCTACTAAGACTGAGGCATGAGGATTGCTTGAACCCAAGAGGTTGAGGCTGCAATGTGTCCCTGTACTCCAGCCTGGCTGGACAGAGTGAGACCCTGCCTCTAAAAGATATGAATACAGGCCAGGTGTGGTGGCTCACGCCTGTAATCCCAGCACTTTGGAGGCCAAGGCGGGCGGATCACCTGAGGTCGGGAGTTCAAGACCAGCCTGACCAACATGGTGAAACCCCGTCTTTTTTTTCTTTTTTTTTTTTTAATTATTATTATTTTTTTTAAGATGGGGTTTCACCATGTTGGTCAGGCTGGTCTTGAACTCCTGACCTCAGGTAATCCGCCCACCTTGGCCTCCAAAGTGCTGGGATTACAGGCGTGAGCCACCACGCCCAGCCAAAACCTTGTCTTAAAAAAAATAAAAAATTTAAAAAAAAGATATGAATACATCCTTAAAAAAATAAAAAGGCTGGGCATGGTGGCTCATGCCTGTAATCCAGCACTTTGGGAGGCTGAGGCAGGTGGATCACGAGATCGAGAGATTGAGACCATCCTGGCCAACATGGTGAAACCCCGCCTCTACTAAAAATAGAAAAATTAGCTGGGTGTGGTGGTGCACACCTGTAGTCCCAGCTACTCAGGAGGCTGAGGCAGAAGAATTGCTTGAACCTGGGAGGCGGAGGTTGCAGTGAGCTGAGGTCACACCACTACACTCCAGCCTGGCAACAGAGAGAGACTCCAACTCAAAAAAAGAAAAAAAGATTTAGAATGAAAAGTCTCCCTGCTCCTGTCCTCCAGCCACCCCAGTTTCATTCCCAAGAAGGTTACCACCCTAGAGAATTCTGACATGGTCTTCTAGAGATATTCTGTGCGCAGATGAGCATCTATTTTGTTGTTGGTTTTTGAAACAGTCTCACTCTGTCGCCAGGCTAGAGTGCAATGGCCTGATCTCGGCTCATTGCAACCACTGTCTCCTGTATTCAAGCAATTCCCCTGCCTCAGCCTCCCAAGTAGCTGGGACTACAGGTGCACACCACCACACCTGGCTTTTTTGTTTTTTTAAATTTTGGTAGAGACAGGGTTTCATCATGTTGGCCAGGATGGTCTCGAACTCCTGACCTCGTGATCTGCCTGCCTCAGCCTCCCAAAGTGCTGGAATGACAGACATGAGCCACTGTGCCCGGCCTGAGCATCTATTTTACTGCCTCTCACAAACTCATCACTGATTTTTGTTTTTGTTTTTCTTTCTTTCTTTCTTTCTTTCTTTCTTTCTTTCTTTCTTTCTTTCCTTCCTTCCTTCCTTCCTTCCTTCCTTCCTTCCTTCCTTCCTTCCTTCTTTCTTTCTTTCTTTCTTTCTTTCTTTTTCTTTCTTTCTTTTTCTTTCTTTCTTTCTTTCTTTTTCTTTCTTTCGAGGCAGAGTCTCACTCTGTCATCCAGGCTAGAGGGAAGTGATGCAATCACGGCTCACTGCAGCCTCGACCTCCTGGGCTCAAGCAATCCTCCCACCATAGTGTCCCAAGAAGCTGGGACTACAGGTGCATGCCACCATGCCCAGCTAAGTTGTTTCCTTTGTTGTTGTTGTTGTTTTCTGAGACCAAGTTTTGCTCTTTCACTGAGGTTGGAATGAAATGGCACGATCTCGGCTCCCTGCAAACTCCATACTCCAGGTTCAAGCAATTCTCCTGCCTCAGCCTCCTGAGTAGCTGGAATTACAGGTGCCCGCCACCACACCCACCTAGTTTTTGTAATTTTAGTTGAGATGGGGTTTCTCCACGTTGGCCAGGCTGGTCTAAAATTACCGACCTCAGGGGATCCGCCTGCCTCAGCCTCCCAAAGTGCCAGGATTACAGGTGTGAGTCACCATGCCCAGCCAAGTGTTGTATTTTTGTAGAGACAGGGTTTCACCATGTTGCCCAGGCTGTTCTCAATCTCCTGAATTCAAGCGATCCTCCTGCTTCAGTTTCCTAAAGTGTTGGGATTACAAGTATGAGCCAGGGCACCTGGCCAGGAGATCCTTCTAAAGTACAATCTGCCTATCCCACCATCCCTCTTTGAAATCCTGTTACCCCCAGGATAGAACTCAAGCGACTTACTCTGACCTCCAAGGTCCTAAGGGATATGATCGCCGCCTATCTCCACCATTATTCCTAGGGACACCTCATCCATCCTCGGAGCTACGCTTCTGTTTCTGAAATATGCCAAGCCCCTTCCAACCGCAGGACCTTCGCTCATGCCGTTTCCTGTGCCAGGAACGCTCTTCCCACTTTTCATCCCATTAACTTCTAAGTTGCCTGGAAGCTTCACAAGAGCAGGGGCCTTGTCTGTCTTGCTTACTCCCATATCCCAACACCAAACACACTGCCTGACACAAACAAAGTGCTGAATTTTTTTTTTTTCCTTGAGGTGGAGTCTCACTCTGTCACTCAGGCTGGAATGCAGTGGCCCAATCTTGGCTCACTGCAACCCCCGTCTCCTGGATTCAAGCGATTCTCCTGCCTCAGCCTCCCTAATAGCTGGAATTACAGGCATGTGCCACCACACCCTGCTACACACACACACACACACACACACACGCACACACACGTCAGTTCTGCTTCTTTAAATTTTGACATACTGTCTGGACTCTTACTGTGCAATATAATAGCTCATGAGTTATGAATTCTGATTTTATCTAACAGTTTCATGTGCTCCACAGCTATATTCTAAACCCCACCCAGGCAATCACCATGCTCCTGTCTGCATTTCCCACGACAATCTCCACAGTAATAACAGATACTAATTGTTCTTAACTTTTTTTTAAGCCGGGCGTGGTGGCTCATGTTTGTGACTCCAGCCCTTTCAGAGGCTGAAGTGGAAGGATCGCTTGAAGCCAGGTGTTCAAGACCAGCCTGGGCAACAAAGTGAGACTCCCACCTCTACAAAAAACAAAAAAATTTAGCAGGGCATGGTGGTGAGTGCCTGTAATCCCAGCTACTCAGGAGGCTGAGGTAGGAGGATTATTTGAGCCCAGTGAGCACTGCTGCACTCCAACCTGGGTGACAGAGTAAGACCCTGTCTCAAAAAATAAATGATTTTGGCCCGGCGCAGTGGCTCACTCTGTAATCCCAACACTTTGGGAGGCCAAGGTGGGTGGATCACCTGAGGTCAGGAGTTCGAGACCAGCCTGGCCAACATGGTGAAACCCTGTCTCTACTAAAAATACAAAAATTAGCTGGGCATGGTGGCACGTTGATGTAATCCCAGCTACTTGGGAGGCTAAGGCAGGAGAATCGCTTGAACCCAGCAGGAGGAGATTGTAGTGAGCCAAGATCACACCATTGCACTTCAGCCTGGCCAACAGAGTGCGACTCTGTCTCAAAAAATAAAATAATAAATAAATAAATAAAAATAATAATAAATTGTTTTTACATAGAAGATATTGTCATTTTGCTGTTACTACGTTTCTTCTGATGATAAACCACTTGTAACAACTTCAGGTAGAAATAAATAAAAAAGAAAGAAAGAGAAAGAAAGAACTTCAGACCGAAATAACTTTAAACGTAAAAGTGCCCCATTAGCTCAGCTTTAGAGCTGTTGTTTATTGAAATGGCACCTGTAACCTTGTTTCCATTTGTGGGTTTTGCCTTCTTTTACATATTGGCTGAGGCTTATATTACGGATCTTTCCTATTTTTGGAGACCAGAAACATTGGCATTATCCTCCTATTTACAACTATAGCTACAGCATTCATGGGCTGTGTACTTCCATGAGGTCAAATATCATTCTGAGGAGCCACAGTAATTACAAACTATTATCAGCTCTTAGGAGAAGGGAACCTGCTTGCCATAAGCCTAGTCTTGGATAGTTGCTTTCTCTCCTTAATTTGAAGTATAATTTAAATCAAGCATAATTTAACTTAAAGTGTAATTTAATTATACATTACTCCCAAGTTACGCACATGGCATTGATCTTGACGTTACTTTATCTGTCTTGAAGTTGGCAGAAAGTAGTACGAATGGCTGGGGTGGAGAGGAGGTCTATTTAAACCCTGCTTGTAACAGAGACTGTTCTCAGGCTTTATTTATTTTTTCTTTTTTGAGACGGAGTCTCTCTCTGTCACTCAGGCTGGAGTGCAGTGGCAAGATCTCAGCTCACTGCAACCTCCACCTCCCTGGTTTGAGCAATTCTGCCTCAGCCTCCTGAGTAGCTGGAACTACAGGCGTGCACCACCACACCCAGCTAATTTTTGTATTTTTAGTAGAGACCGGGGTTTCACCATATTGGCCAGGCTGATCTCGAGCTCCTGACCTCAGGTGATCTGCCTGCCTCGGCCTCCCAAAATGCTGGGATTACAGGTATAAGCCACCATGTTCAGCCTCAGGTTTTATTTAATTATTATTTATTTATTTATTTGAGACAGAGTCTAGCTCTGTCATCCACGCTGGAGTTCAGTGGCACAATCTTGGCTCACCTCAACCTCCACTTCCCAGACTCAGGCAATTCTCCTGCTCAGCCTCCCATGTAGCTGGGACTACAGTCATGCACCCCCATGCCTCAGGCTTTATTTTTATTATTATTTTTTTATTTTTTTGAGACACGGTCTCACTCTTTTCGGCTGGAGTGTAGTGGCGTGATCTCGGCTCACAGCAACCCCCACTTCCCAGGTTCAAGCAGTTCTTGTGCCTCAGCCTCCCAATTAGCTGGGACTACAGTTTTGTGCCACCACGCCCAGCTAATTTTTGTGTTTTTTGTAGAGACAGGATTTTGCCATGTTGGCCAGGATGGTCTCAAACTCCTGGCCTCAAGTAATCTGTCTGCCCCTGCCTCCCAAACTGCTGAGATTACAAATGTGCACCATCATGCCTGGCTAATTTTTGTATTTTTTGTAGAGATAGGGTTTCGCCATGTTGCCCAAGCTGGCCTTAAACTCCTGGGCTCAAGCAGCCCTTCCTTTTTCTACAGCAAGTATCATGTTAGGTTTTTGTTTGTTTGTTTAAATTTGCTTTGTTGTTAATCTCTTTCACTAGATTGTAAATTCCAGCCCAGCCTGATGGCACACACCTATAATTCCAGCTACCTGGGAGGCCGAGGCAGGAGGATCGCTTGAGCTCAGGAATTCAAGGTCAGCTTAGGCAACAAAGCAAGTTCCTAACTCAAAAAACAAACAGGCCGAGCTCCTGTAATCCCAGCACTTTGATAGGCTGAGGTGGGTGGATCACTTGAGGTCAGGGGTTCAAGACCAGCCTGGACAACAGGATGGTGAAACCCCGTCTCTACTAAAAATACAAAAATTAGCTGAGTGTGGTGGCGCGCACCTGTAGTCCCAGCTACTCCAGAGGCTGAGGCAGGAGATTCGCTTGAACCTGGGAGGTGGAGGTTGCAGTGAGCCGAGATCACACCACTGCACTCCAGCCTGGGAGACAGAGTGAGACTCCATTTCAAAAAACAAACAAACAAAAGATAGATTATAAACTCCATAAGAGCATTTAGCTTATTTAGCTTGTCTTTGCTGTTGTTGTATCCCCCACAGTTTGCAGAGTTTTTGATACGTAACTGATAAAATGACAATACTTAACATTTTCTGAGGTTTCGCTGTGCATCAGGTACTCTTGTAAAGATTTCATAAAAAGCAAGGGGCAGTGGCTCACAACCAGCATTTTGGGAGGCTGAGGCGGGTGGATCACTTCAGTCCAGGAGTTCGACATCAGCCTGGGCAGCATGGCAAAACCTCCTCTCTACCAAAAAAACAAAAATTAGCAGGGAATGGTGGTGCGAGCCTGTAGTTCCAGCTACTTGGGAGGCTGAGGCGAGCGGGAGGATCCCTTGAGCCCAGCAAGCAGAGGTTGCAGTGATCCTAGATCCTAAGAAGATTTCATAAGAAAATTCAAGGGTGGGAGTTGAGAGGAGGATAGGCAACTAGTGAATGCGTACAATGTATGTTATCTGGGTCATGGATACTCTAAATGCCCTGCCTTGAGCTCTAGGCAACCTATGCATGTAACAAAATTACACATGTGCCCCACAAACTTAGCCAACTAGTGGTGGGCAGAAGTCCCAGTTAGCTTCCAATCCGATCTCGATACAACAATTAGCCGGGCGTGGTGGTGGGAACCTGTAATCCGAGCTACTTGGGAGGCTGAGGCAAGAGAATTGCTTGAACCAGGAGGTGGAGGTTGCAGTGAGCCAAGATTGCGCCAATGCACTCCAGCCTGGGTAACAGAGCGAGACTCCACCTCAAAAAATAAATAAATAAAAATAAAAATAAATTAAAGACATTAGCTAGGCATTGTGGTGCATGCCTGTGGTCCCAGCTGCTCGGGAGGCTGGGGTGGGAGGATTGCTTGAGCCCAGGAGTTCAAGACTGCAGTGAGCTGTGTTTGTGCCACTGCACTCCAGCTGGGCAACAGAGCGAGACCCTGTCTCAAACAACACACACACACCACACACACACACACACACACACACACGCGCGATATATATATATATATATATTTCATTTTTTTGTAAATGAAAACTTCTTTAACCCACACACAAAAACTAATAAATAAGAAAATTAATTCCGTTTTCAAAGTAACTCTTTGGTGATAGTAGAAACTATTATTAGCCTCCTTTGCCAGAGTATGGGATTGCATCATCAGAGGATTAAGTAACGCATATCCAAGAACAGATCATTAGAAAGCAGCTATGTCAGGATTGAATGAGGCTGGCCAGGGCTGGGGCCGGAGTCCTGCTACCCACTCAGCAATGGTGGCCATGAAGGTTATTTCGAGAGGGATGAGATCCTGGGATTCCTTGAATTAGCAGGTGTTCTCTAGTCCCATTACAGAGGAATCTTCCACTTATTTAAACGTCACCATTTACACCATTTACTGCCGGGTCACAAAGGACTCCAGATAGAAGGACTTAGTTCAAACAAAGGCTTAGCATTGACAATGGAGGTGAAAACAGTATTGAGATCTGATTGGAAGCTGACTGGGACTTCCGCCCACCACTAGTTGGCTGATAGGAGGTTTTTAACACTTAGGATACCCCTCCCTTGCTCCTGGCCAGCCCTGATTGTCTTGAACACCATTCTCTTCACCCAGGTTGTGATGCAGCCTGCGCTTATTTCCGGGTGTTGGAAAAGATGGTCCTCCTGGGCAAGTCGCTTGGATTCCTCAGGCCAAGTCAGGGCTTCCTTCACCTCCACAAGCTCCTGGGGCATCACTCTGCTATGCTGGATTACCATACCCTTCTGCTCACCCGGCTGTCAACTTTTGAAGGGCAAGGACTGGGGTTTCTACATTGCTGTGTCTCTTCCCTCTTCTCGTTGACCTGCTCACTCCTACTCACCCCTCAGGTCTCATCTTAAAAGGTCACCTCTGGCTGGGCCTGGTGGCTCATGCCTATAATCCTAGCACTTTGGGAGGCTAAGGCAGGAGGATCACTTGAGCCCAGGAGTTCTAAACTAGCTTGGGCCACATGGCGAGACACTGCCTCTAAAAAAAAAAGTTACCTTGGCCGGGTGTGGTGGCTCACGCCTGTAATTCCAGCACTTTGGGAGGCCGAGGCAGGCGGATCCCCTGAAATCAGGAGTTCGAGACCAGCCTGACCAACATGGAGAAGCCCCATCTCTACTAAAAATACAAAATTAGCTGGGCAGGGTGGTGCATGCCTGTAATCAGCCACTCGGGAGGCTGAGGCAGAAGAATCACTTGAGTTCGGAAGGCAGAGGTTGTGATGAGCCAAGATTGCACCATTGCACTCCAGCCTGGGCAAAAAGAGTGAAACTCTGTCTCAAAAAAAAAAAAAGTTACCTCCTCCCAAAAGCCTTCCCTGGCAACCCCCATAATCCCTATAGAAAATGTTCCTGGCCAGGTGTGGTGGCTCTTGCCTGTAATCCCAGCAGTTTGGGAGGCCGAGGCAGGCAGATCACAAGAGTTCGAGACCAGCCTGACCAACATGGTGCAACCCTGTCTGTACTAAAAATGCAAAAATTAGCTGGACGTGGTGGCAGGTGCCTGCAATCCCAGCTACTCAGGGGACTGAGGCACGAGAATTGCTTGAACCCAGAAGGTAGATGTTGCAGTGAGCTGAGATCGTGCCACTGTACTCCAGCTGGGACACAGCGTGAGACTCCATCTCAAAAAAAAAAATACAGCAACTTGAGTTTGACCTTGAAAGAGCCCCATGGACCAGACGTGGTGGCTCATGCCTGTAATCCCAGCATTTTGAGAGGCCGAGGTGGGTGGATCACCTGAGGTCAGGAGTTCAAGACCAGCCTGGTCAACATAGTGAAACCCCATCTCTACTAAAAATAGAAAAATTATCGGGGCATGGTGGCATGAGCCTTTAGTCTCAGCTACTTGGGAGGCTAAGGCAGGAGAATCACTTGAACTCGGGGAAAAGGTTGCAGTGAGCCAAGATCACACCACTGCCCTCCAATCTGGGCGACAGAGGAAGGAAGGAAGGAGGGAGAGAAGGAGGGAGAGAGGGAAGGGGAGGGGGGAAGAAGGGAAGGGAGGAAGGGAGAAAGGGAGGAAGGAGGGGAGGAGCTTCATGGAGGTCATATGTTTATACTCTTCTGTAATGGAGATAGGGTAGTGGTGGGCTCTGGCGTCCGCCATGCTAAACTGGAAACCATGGGCTTCACTTTCAGGCTGTGCAAGGTGAGCAAGTCATTTAGCCTCTCTAAGCCTCAGTTTTCTCATTGGCAAAATGGAAGTGATAATAACCATGCCTGGGTCATAAACCTGCAAAGAGATTAAATGAGATAAAGCTTTTAGCACAGTGCGTGATCCAGAAGTCCCGAAACTTCTGGATCCTATTATTATTACTATTATCATTATTACAACTAGTTATTTATTTAGAGACAGAGTTTCGCTCTTGTTGCCCAGGCTGGAGTGCAATGGAGCAATCTCGGATCACAGCTACCTCCGCCTGCAGGGCTCAAGCGATTCTCCTGCCTCAACCTCCTGAGTAGCTGGGATTACAGGCATGCGCCATCACTCCCAGCTAAATTTGTATTTTTAGTAGAGACCTGACCATGTCAGTCAGGTTGGTTGCAAACTCCTGACGTCAGGTGATCCACCTGCCTCGGCCTCCCGAAGTGCTGAGATTACAGGCATTAGCTACCACCCCTGGTTATTACAACTATTAACACCAGGACTGGAAGGGATCTCAGATCTTCAAATTTAGGGGCTCCCTTCATAGGGTTCAGCAGATCACCCCCTTCCAAGGGATCCATAGTAGGGGTTCAGGAGAGTGGTCTATGTACATTTGAAAATAAAGTCTAATATTGTATCTGCTCATTTTCATAAGGATGAGAAATTTAGCTGCCAACAACTAAAAAATGGGGAACTTGAGTCCAGAGAGGGCCAAGGGGTCTTGCTCCAAGTTTCTCCCTTTATTCATTCATTCATTCATTCATTTTTTTTTTTAATGAGACAGAGTCTTGCCCTGTCACCCAGGCTGGAGTGCAATGGCACAATCTCAGCTCACTGCAACCTCTGCCTCCCAGGTTCAAGTGATTCTCCTGCCTCAGCCTCCTGAGCAGCTGGGACTACAGGTGCGTGCCACCATGCCCGGCTAATTTTTGTATTTTTAGTAGAGATGGGGTTTCACCATGATGGTCAGGCTGATCTTGAACTCCTGACCTCATGATCTACCCACCTTGGCCTCCCAAAGTGCTGAAATTACAGGCTTGAGCCACTGTGTCTGGACTTTTTTTTTTTTTTTTGAGACAGAGTTTCACTTTTGTTGCCCAGGCTGGAGTACAAAGGTGCGATCTCGGCTCACCGCAACCTTCACCTCCTGGGTTGAAGCAATTCTCCTGCTTCAGCCTCCCGAGTAGCTGGGATAATAGGCATGCACCATCACACCAGGCTAATTTTGTATTTTTAGTAGAGACAAGGCTTCTCCATGTTGGTCAGGCTGGTCTCGAACTCCCGACCTCAGGTGATTCGCCCGCCTTAGCCTCCCAAAGTGCTGGAATTATAGTCATGAGTCACCATGCCCGGCCTTCATTAACTTCCTATTTCTTCAATCAAGCACCAAATCTTTTCCGAGGGCCTACATTGGCCCAGGGAAATTTTTTTGTGTTTTAGTGGAGATGGGGTTTCACCATCTTGGTCAGGCTGGTCTCGAACTCCTGACCTTGTGATTCGCCCACCTCCGCCTCCCAAAGTGCTGGGATTACAGGTGTGAGCCACTGTGCCTGGCTAAACTTTATTTTTTGAAGTAGTTTTTTTTTTGTTTTTTTTTTTGAGACAGAATCTTGCTCTGTTGCCCAGGCTGGAGTGCAGTGGCATGAACGCAGTTCACTGCAATTTCTGCCTCTGGGTTTAAACAATTCTCCTGTCTCAGCTTCCTGAGTAGCTGGGATTACAGGCATATGCCTGGCTAATTTTTGTATTTTAGTAGAAAACGGGTTTCACTATATTGGCCAGCCTGGTCTCGAACTCCTGACCTCAGGTGATCTGCCCGCATCGGCCTCCCAAAGTGCTGGGATAACAGGCATGAGCCATCCACCCAGCCTTTTTGGAGCAGTTTTAGGTTCACAGCGATATTAAGCAGAAGGTACAGAGATTTCCCATAATCTGTTCCCTCCCCCGACACAGGCACAACTTCCCCGTTATCAATATACCCTACATGAGTGGTGTTGTTTTTTGTTTTGTTTTGTTTTGTTTTTTAAGATAGGGTTTCACCATGATGGCCAGGCTGGTCTTGAACTCCTGACCTCAGGTGATCCACCCACCTTGGCCTCCCAAAGTGCTAGGATTACAGGCGTGAGCCACCGCGCCCAGCCTTTTTGTTTTTTTTTGGAGACTGAGTCTTGCTCTGTTGCCCAGGCTGGAGTGCAGTGGCCTGATCTTGGCTCACAGCAACCTCCACCTCTCGGGTTCTAGTGATTCTCCTGCCTCAGTCTCTTGAGTAGCTGGGATTACAGGTGCCTGCCACCCTGCCTGGCTAATTTTTGTATTTTTAGTAGAGATGAGGTTTCACCATGTTGGCCAGGCTGGTCTCAAACTCCTGACCTCAGGTGGTCTGCCCACCTCAGCCTCCCAAAGTGGTGGGATTACAGGAGTGAGCCACCGCACCCAGCCCATGAGTGGTGTTTTTGTTATGACACAGAAACCTACGCTGAGGCATCATCACGCTTGTCCAGTTCACATTAGGGTTCATTCTTGAGGCTGCGCATTCTATGGGTTTGGAGAAATATATAATGATATGTATCAACTAACTTTTTAGAGTCTTTCCAAAGCATTCAGCTACATTCATAGAAACATCGGTCTTATCTGTGGGAAAACACTCATATTTCATCAGTTTGTCCTATATAATTATATGATTTAATTACAAGAGTAACTGACGGCTAGGCACAGTGGCTCACACCTGTAATCCCAGCACTTTGGGAGGCCGAGGTGGATGGATAACTTTTTTTTTAAGTCAGGAGTTCGAGACCAGCCTGTCCAACATGGTGAGACATCATCTCTACTAAAAATACAAAAATTAGCAGGGCATGGTGGTCTGTGCCTGTAATCCCAGCTACTCGGGAAGCCAAGGCAGGCGAATCACTTGAACCTGGGAGGCAGAGGTTTCAGTGAGCTGAGATCGTGCCACTATATTCCAGCCTGGGCAACAGAATGAGACTCTGTCTCAAAAAAAAAAAAAGGCAACTGATAGGAGAACCAATCCACCTGACTCTTGATAAGCTCATGGTCACATCTTCACTCAGCAGGAGTTAGTGCCTGGTCACACTAGAAACGAACCCACGAGCTGCTGTAAGCCTCACATTGTTCTAGATTTTACAGCAGGCAACGCAAGCATTGGTTAATCTTGTAAGCCAACTCCAGGGAATTTTTTTTTTTAAATAAAGACGGGGGCCTTGCCAAGTTGCCCAGGCTACTTCTGAACTCCTGGCCTCAAGTGATCCTCCTACCTCGGCCTCCCAAGTCGCTGGGATTACAGGAATAAGCCACCATGCCTGACCTCCCATGAATTTTTAATCCAGTGAGTTGGTTAATCCAGAAAGCTTCTCCTGTACAACCACGTATAACAAAAAGTGACCTCACTGGAGTAATTGGAGTGACTGATTCTGTCCTTCTTACTCATTTATATTTTCCAGCTTTTTGCACCTTTATTGTAGATGAAAGTTGGGATGTGTGGGGGGTTTTTTTTTGTAAGACTTAATTAAGACTGTAGGGTCATATATGCCAAGGGCTAAATGAACTGTACTAGACTTCAAATTCCTTGAATTGAGCCTATTGTAAAAGGCTGGACTTGACATAACATGCCTAATTGGGATAATGACAGTGGAGAAATCTTGGTATTAGGGAGTATTTCTCAAAGTGTGGCCCAGGACCAGCAGCAGCAACATCGCCTGGGAACTTGCTAGAAATGTAAATTCTTGGGATCTGCCCCAGAACTGCTACATCAGATACTTTGGGGTGGGGCCCAGAAATCTGTGTTTGAACAAGCCCTCCAAAGGATTCTGGTGTTCCCTGAAGTTAGCAGATGGCTCACCTCACAGGCTTACCACTCAGAGGCTGTGTGAGCTCAGACAAACCAATGCACCTCTCTGAACCTATTTCTTTTTTGATAAGAATAATAACAAACCTACCTTACAGAATGATTGTGAAGGTTAAATTAAACGATATGTGTATGCATAGTGCCTGACACCCGGAAGACACTCACTACATGGTAGGAATAGCTAATATTATTTTTAGGAATTCATGAGTGGCAGCTTTAATTAGGATGAAAAACAGCGGAGCGGGATGTGGTAGCTCACACCTGTAATCCCAGCACTTTGGGAGGCGGAAGTGGGAGGATCACTTGATTCTAAGTGTTGGAGACCAGTCTGGGGAATATAGTGAGATTCCTGTCTCTACAGAACATGTTTAAATTAGCTGGACATGGGGGGTGTGCCTATAGTTCCAGCTACTCAGGAAGCTGAGCTAGGAGGATGGCTTGAGCTCAGGAGATTGAGTCTGTTGTGAGCCATGATTGTGCCACCGTACTTCTGCCTGGGCAACTGAGTGAGACTTTGTCCAAAAAAAAGAGAAAGAAAGAAAGAAAAACATTTTGGAGAAACGAGGAAAAGATGTTAGGGGGTTTGCAATTTTTAAATATTTCTGGCCAGGAACAGTGGCTCATGCCTGTAATCACAGCATTCGGGGAGGCCTGAGGCAGGAGGATTACTTGAGTCCAGGAGTTCGAGACCAGCCTGGGCAACATAGTAGGACACCCCCCCTACAATCTCTATAAAAATAAATAAGTACCTGTAATCCCAGTACTTTGGGAGGCCGAGGCGGGCGCATCATTTGAGGTCAGGAGTTCAAGACCAGCCTGGCCAACAAGGTGAAACCCCATCTCTACTAAAAATAAAAAAATTACCCAGCTGTGGTCATGGGTGCCTGTAATCCCAGCTACTCAGAAGGCTGAGACAAGAGAATCCCTTGAACCCGGGAGGCGGAGGCTGCTGTGAGCCAAGATGACACCACTGCGCTCCAGCCGAGGCAACAGAGCCAGACTCAGTCTCAAAATAAATAAATAAGTAAAATACAAACTGTTTCTGATTAGGCACTTTGATCTCATTGTGTACCTTCACCCTCCAAATAAACATTTTTTTTTTTTGAGACAGAGTTTTGCTCTTGTTGCCCATGCTGGAGTGCAATGGCACGACCTCGGCTCACCACAACCACCGCCTCCCTGGTTCAAGTGATTCTCCTGCCTTAGCCTCCCGAGTAGTGGGGATTACAGGCATGCGCCACCATACCCAGCTAATTTCTTGTATTTTTAGTAGAGACCGGGTTTCTCTATGAACCCTTTAACTCCTGACCTTGTGATCTGCCCGCCTCGGCCTCCCAAAGTGCTCGGATTACAGGCCTGGCTGAATAAACACGTTAAAGTAGGAGTAGGTATCATTATGCTCCCTGCCCACTTCACAGTTATGGAAACAGGATTGGTGGGGCTGAACGACGCCTGAGAAGTAACAGAGCTGGGACCTCACCGTATCCATGTGCCCCACCCTACTCTCAGCCTCGAACAGATGCACGCAGATTGCCACTCACCAGAGCCTCCCCCCTTCCCCAAACCATCTGCCCTCTGATTGTTTTCCTGGGGCTCTAGAAGTCAGGCCTTTCAACTCACCTCTACTGCACAGGGATTTCTCCGCTGGCGGTTTCCGCTGCCTGAGACCCTCACCCAGCCCCAGCCAACATCAGCGTGATTCACTTTTTGTTTTTTTGAGATGAAGTTTAGCTCTTGTTGCCCAGGCTGGAGTGCAGTGACACAATCTCGGCTCACCACAACCTCTGCCTCCCAGCTTCTAGCGATTCTCCCACCCCAGACTCCCAAGTAGCTGGGACTACAGGCACGTGCCACCACACCCGGCTAATTTTCATATTTAGTAGAGTTCATGTTGGCCAGGCTGGTCTCAAACTCCTGACCTCAGGTGATCCACCCTCCTTGGCCTCCCAAAGTGCTGGAATTACAGGCGTGAGCCACCGCACCCAGACATGATTCACATTTGAATCTGAGACCAGAGCTCATAAATGTATTAATTCATTAACTTCTCAGACATTCTGCATGCTAAGGGCTAGGTACTGAGGGTACAGAGAGAAGCGAAACAGACATGGGTGCTACCGCAGAAACTCGAATATTCATGTGGAGCATTTCCCAGTGCTTTCTAGGCCTAGCCTTGATTTCTACTGAACCTGAGCCAAGGCAGAGGCACAGGTGCCTCCACGGAGCAGAACCAGACAAATATTGTACACTACAATCAGTGCAGGGACGGGAACACAACCTGGCTCTGCGAGAGGCCAGAAGAGACCCTTGACCAGTCTGGGGGTGGATGGAAATCCAGGAAGACTGCCCGGAGGAGGTGACCTTTGAGGCTAATTGGGAGGTGTTTGCTGTAGTGTTTCATCATTTTCTCATTTCATAGATGGCAAGATAAGTCCAGAGAGAATTACTTAGCTCATGTATTCCATTAATCAAGCAAACATTTCCCTAATATCTACATTGCCCATTGTTGAGCCCTGAGCCTAGGGTACAGAGGCAAATAAGGTAACAGCCCTCCTAGAAGGAATGGTACAGAGAGGGCCCAAGCATCCAGGATACCTCACCAATCACTCTCCAGTGGCCTCTGTTTTTTTGCATGCATTATATTTTATCACTATTATTATTTTTTTATTTTGAGACAGGGTCTCACACCATTGTCCAGGCTGGAGTGCAGTGGTAGAAACATAACTCACTGCAGCCTCAATTCCCTAGGCTCAAGCAATCCTCCCATCTCAGCCTCCCCAGTAGTGGGAACGGCAGGCACGTGCCACTGTGCCCAGTTAATTTTTGTATTTTTTTTTAGACACAAGGTCTTGTCATGTTGCCCAGGCTGGTCTTGAACTCCTGACCTCCCCCTGCCTCAGCCTCTCAAAGTGCTGGGATTACAGGTGTGAGCCACTGCACCTGGGTCATCATTTGAATCTGATGTTCGTCCCACTTCCTGAGTCCAAGCTTTCCCCTTAATTCACTGTATTATCTTGGGCAACTCATGCCCTCCTTGAACCTCAGTTTCTTCATCTGTAAAATGGGAACCCTAACGCTGCCCTTACAGGGTTGCTGTGAGGATGGCTGCCTGGCACCCAGTAAGCACTCAGTAACACCAGCTTTGATTCCCACTCCTTCCCTGTTCTGGCCCTTTCAAACTCTCCCTCTCCCTCTGGTCTCCCTCCCTCTGGGGCGCTCTCTCTCTCTCTCTCTCTCACTCACACACACACACTCACACACACACACACTCACACACCCCACACACACATTTTTTGAAGCCTCTTGTTTCTCAGAGAGGTTTTATTTATAGGCCGCGCCTCATTGTGAATGTGAAAAGGAGAAAGCCCAGGCCCTCCGTAGACTTTTCATGTGTAAATCAGCCCGGGCCTGGAGCACGGGGTCACCAGGAGGAGGATTTCACTCTTAATTACTCCTAGAGAAGCGGGCGGGAGGGAGCCTCTCTGGGAGCCCAGGGCCTCGCCTGGCGCCGGGCCCCTAGCTCCCCAGGCTGGGGAGGAGCGCTGGCTCTCCCGGGCCCGGGTTGGGCCAGAGCTGGGGCCGACGCTTCCTGGGCCTGGCCTTGATTTCTGCTGAACCTGGGCCAAGGCAGAGGCGCAGGTGCCTCCAGGGAGCAGGGCCCCAAGTAGGTTTCTTTGAAGGCTAGTTGTTTGGACGCGGAAAGAGGGCACACAGCTTGGCAGGGCTGGAGGTAGCCAGGGCGATCTGCTGAAGGCCAGGCAGGGGTCATTCAACACATTTTTTTTTTTTTGAGATGGAGTCTCACTCTATTGCCCAGGTTGGAGTGCAGTGGCGCGATCTCGGCGCACTGCAACCTCTGCCTCCCAGGTTCAAGGACTTCTCCTGCCTCAGCCTCCCGAGTAGCTGGGATTACAGGCGCCTGCCACCGTGCCTGGCTAATTTTTGTATTTTTAGTAGAGAAGGGATTTCACCATCTTGGCCAGGCTGGTCTTGAACTTCTGACCTTGTGATCTGCCCGCCTTAGCCTCCCAAAGTGCTGGGATTACAGGTGTGAGCCACTGCGCCCAGCCTCACACACTCTTTTATAGAAAAAAAGAGTGAAAAGATTCCTACCCAGGCCTTTAACATTGTTTATTTCGAGGGGTAAATTTATTTATTTATTTATTTATTTATTTATTTATTTATTTATTTTGAGATAGAGTCTCGCTCTGTCCCCTAGACTGTTGCCCATGCTGGAGTGCAGTGGCGCGATCTCAGCTCCCTGCAACCTCCACCTCCCGGGTTCTAGTGATTCTCGTGCCTCAGCTTCCCGAGTAGCTGGGACTATAGGCATGCGCCCCCATGCTCGGCTAATTTTTGTATTTTTAGTAGAGACGGGGTTTCACCATGTTGGCCAGGCTGGTCTCATCTCAGGTGATCCGCCCACTTCTGCTTCCCAAACTGCTGGGATACAGGCGTGAGCCACTGCGCCCGGCCAAGGGGTAAGTTTAAAAGCAAAGAAAGAGACCTTATTAACATTCTCTTTATATAGTTGAAAAAAAATTTAAAACTTATTAAAATGACTATGTATTGCTTTTTTTAATGAAAAAGCACAAGGTTAGTTTTCATAGTATCCATGGTAGTGTTTGCTGATTGCAGAAAAGAAATTATTTATTTATTTATTTATTTATTTATTTAATTTTTTTTAAGACAGGGTTTTGGCTGGGCATGGTGGCTCACGCCTGTAATCCCAGCACTTTGGGAGGCCGAGGTGGGCAGATTGCCTGAGCTCAGGAGTTCAAGACCAGCCTGGGCAACATGGTGAAACCCTGTTTCTACTAAATACAAAAGATTAGCCGGACATGGCGGTGCGCGCCTGTAGTCCTAGCTACTTGGAAGGCTGAGGCAGGAGAATTGCAAGAACCTGGGAGGTGGAGGTTGCAGTGAGCCAAGATCACACGACTGCACTCCAGCCTGGGTGACAGCCTGGGTGACAGAGCGAGACTCTGTTAAAAAAAAAAAGATGGGGTTTCACAGTGTTAGCCAGGATGGTCTCGATCTCCTGACCTTGTGATCTGCCCGCCTCAGCCTCCCAAAGTGCTAGGATTACAGGCGTGAGCTACCACGCCCGGCTACAGAAAAGAAATTAATATTTGATATAAGACACTGAGAAAATAAAGTATAAAAACTGTGGCTCCACTGAAAAAATACCATTTTTTTCTTCCTTGATTCTGCATTAAAGGAAATAAAAGAAAAACACTTTCAATATTTAGGTATATAGCCTTATATGATTTATTTCTTGGCTAAGTTATTCATTTTTATTTTTATTTTTTTGTTCATTTGGCATACTTATACCACACAAACACTTTGGGTACAACTTAACACAATGAGATCTTCTTCTTCCATTCATCTTTTCTCTTCTTGTGCTTTATATACAGTCATCATTCAATGTCCCTGGGGGATTGATTCCGGGACCTCCCTCAGATACCAAAATCCACAGATGCTCAAGTCCCTGATATAAAATGGCATGATATTTGCATATCATCTATCATACCCTCTTGTATACTCGAAGTCATTTCTAGATTACTTATAATCCCTAATACAATGTTAACACCCTGTAAATCGTTGCTATTCTGTGTTTTTTAGGGCATAATGATAAGGAAAAAAGTCTATATTCAGTACAAATGCAATTTTTTTTTTCCCAAATATTTTCCATCCAAGGTTGGTTGAATCCAGGGATGGAAAATGAATAAATGCAGAGGGCCAATTACATACATTTATGTTACTGGATGGCAATAATTTGAAATATGGAATACACAAACCCTTGGGGTCCAGCAATTCCATATCTAAAATTCTATTCACGTGAGTAGAAGTAGGTAAATAGTAGAAACAAATTTGTTCATTTTGAAGGTGTTTATAAAAGCAAAGGCTAGGCAGAGCACAGTGGCTCATGGCTGTAATGCCAGCACTTTGGGAGGCCGAGGCAGCTGGATCGCTTGAGGTCAGGAATTTGAGATCGGCCTGGCCAATATGTTGAAAGCCCATCTCTACTAAAAACACAAAAATTAGCCAGGCTTGGTGGTGCGCCCTGTAATCCCAGCCACTCGGGAGGCTGAGGCAGGAGAATTGCTCGAACCCGAGAGGCAGAGGTTGCAGTGAGCTGAGATTGCACCATTGCACTCCAGCCTGGGCACCGGCCTGGGCAACAGTGGCTTATCTCAAAAAACAAAACAAAAATAGCGAATAGAAATGTGGTTTAGGGATGGATGCAGTGACTCATGCCTGTAATCCCTGTGCTTTGGAAGGGTGAGGCAGGTGGATCACCTGAGGTCAGGAGTTCAAGGCCCGTCCGGCCAATATGGTAAAACCCTATCTCTACTAAAAATAAAAAATTAGCTGGCATTGGTGATAGGCACCTGTAATCCCAGGTACTTAGGAGGCTGAGGCAGGAGAATTGTTTGAACCCGGGAGGTAGATGTTGCAGTGAGTGGAGCTCACGCCACTGCATACCAGCCTGGGTGACACAGCAAGACTCTGTCTCAAAAACAAAACAAAACAAAAGAAATGTGGCTTTTCTATAGATAATTCTAATATATATTCATTAAAGAAAATACAATGTCCATTAAATAAACACAAAGTTCCTTAAAGAAATAGTAACCATTCAAAGATAACCATGTTAACATTTTATTTCCTTCTAGTTTTATCTCTAAATATATATATTTATACATTTTCAATATTTTACAATTTTTTTTTTTTTTGAGACAGAGTCTTGTTCTGTCTCCCAGTCTGGAGTACAGTGGCGTGATCTTGGTTCACCACAACCTCTTCCTCCTGGGTTCAAGTGATTCTCCTGCCTCAGCCTCTCAAGTAGCTGGGACTACAGGCACACGCTACCATGACTGGCTAATTTTATATTTTTAGTAGAGACGGGTTTTCACTGTGTTGGTCAGGCTGGTCTTGAACTCCTAACCTCAAGTGATCCACATGCCTTGGCCTCCTAAAGTCCTGGGATTACAGGCGTGAGCCACATGGTGCCTGGCAGTATTTTACAATTTTTTTTTAAACAAATAGAGATAGAAGGTCTCAAACTCCTGGCCTCAAGTATTCCTCCCATCTTGGCTTCCCAAAGTGCTGAGATTAAAGGCATGAGCCACTGAGCCTGGCCTCTCTCTCTCATATAAATAAATAAATAAATAAATATATATATATATCTTTTTTTTTTTTTGAGATGGAGTCTTGCTCTATCACCCAGGCTGGAGTGCAGTGGCACGATCTTGGCTCACTGCAACCTCCCTCTCCTGGGTTCAAACGATTCTCCTGCCTCAGCCTCCTAAATAGCTGGGATTACAGGCACCCGACAACACGCCCAGCTAATTTTTGTATTTTAGTAGAATCAGGGCTTCACCATGTTGACCAGGCTGGTCAGGAACTCCTGACCTAAGGTGAGCCACCTGCCTGGGTCTCCCAAAGTGCTGGGATTGTAGGTGTGAGCCACCACATCCAGCCTAAATATGTTTTTTTATCTTAAAAAATATACAAATGTAAAAACATACACAAAGGGCATATCTATAAAAAAATTAAAATAAAAAATAACTACCACTCAAACCTTATTATTCAGAAAAAACCTCCGTTGGCTGGGAGTGGAGGCTCACACCTGTAATCCCGGTACTTAGGGAAGCAGAAGCAGGAAGATTGCCTAAGCCCAGGAGTTTGGGACCAGCCTGACCAACATGGTAAAACCCTGTCTCTACAAAAAATACAAAAATTAGCCTGGTGCGATGGTGCGCACTTGTAATCCCAGCTACTTGGGAGGCTGAGGTGGGAAAATCACTTGAGCCAGGGAGGCAGAGGTTGCAGTGAGCCGAGATCACAACACCGCACTCCAGCCTGGGTGACAGAGCGAGACTCCATCTCAAAAAAAAAAATCGCTGTCAAATTATTTCTCCAAAGTGTTACACTTCTGGCCCGGCATGGTGGCTCACACCTGTAATCCCAGCACTTTGGGAGGCCAAGGTGGACAGATTGCTTAAGCCTAGGAGTTCAAGACCAGCCTGGCCAACATGATGAAACCCTGTTTCTACAAAAAATACAAAAATTAGCTGGGCACAGTGGTGCACACCTGTAGTCCCAGCTACTCGGGAGACTGAGGCAGGAAAATCACTTGAACCTGGGAGGTGGAGGTTGCAGTGAGCCAAGATTGCGTCACTGCACTCCAGCCTGGGCGACAGAGGGACTCCATCTAAAAAAAACGTGTTACACTTCTTTACATCTCCATGCACAGTGCATGAGACATCCTGTACGTTCATTAAGTATGAAAGGCACAGGCATTCTGGAGGGGGAGAAAAGATGGGAAAGGAAGGAGTTCTGCTTGGCAAAATTGGGTGGGAACACCTAGAATCTAAGTATCTACCTTTAGGTCTGGCTTGCAACTGTA
>CAUYLG010039556.1:0-30629 GCA_963573385.1 Cacajao melanocephalus
GAATGCTTCCAGTTTTTGCCCATTCAGTATGATATTGGCTGTTGGTTTGTCGTAAATAGCTTTTATTATTTTGAGATACGTTCCATCAATACCTAGTTTATTGAGGGTTTTTAGCATAAAGGGCTGTTAAATTTTGTCAAAGGCCTTCTCTGCATCAATTGAGATAATCATGTGGTTTTTGTCTTTGGTTCTGTTTATGTGGTGAGTTACGTTTATAGACTTGAGTATGTTGAACCAGCCTTGCATCCCCAGGATGAAGCCTGCTTGATCATGGTGGATAAGCTTTTTGATGTGCTGTTGCAATCGGTTTACCAGTATTTTATTGAAGATTTTTGCATCTATGTTCATCATGGATATTGGTCTGAAGTTTTCTTTTCTTGCTGAGTCTCTGCCAGGTTTTGGTGTCAGGATGATGTTGGTCTCATGAAATGATTTGGGAAGGATTCTCTCCTTTTGGATTGTTTGGAATAGATTCAAAAGGAATGGTAACAGCTCCTCTTTTTATGTCTGGTAGAATTCGGCTGTGAACCCATCTGGACCTAGGCTTTTTTTGGGTGGTAGGCTCTTAATTGCTGCCTCAACTTCTGCCCTTGTTATTGGTCTATCCAGGGTTTTGACTTCTTCCTGGTTTAGGCTTGGGAGGATGCAAGTGTCCAGGAATTTATCCATTTCTTCCAGGTTTACTAGTTTATGTGCATAGAGTTGTTTGTAATAATCTCTGATGATGGTTTGTATTTTTGAATTTTTTTTGGATTCAGGATCCACGTGACACCCACGCATTGTAATTGGTTACTACGTATCTATGTTGCTTTTCCTTTAAATTTTAAAAATTTTGGTAAAATAAAACACCAAAAGCAATGACAGTAAAAGCCAAGATAGAGAAATGAGATCTAATTAAAATTCCGAATTTCTGTACAGCAAAAGAAACCATCATTAGAGCGAATCAGCAACTCACAGAATTGGAAAAATTTTTTGCAATCTACCCATCTGACAAAGGGCTAATAACCAGAATCTACAAAGAACTAAAACAGATATACAAGAAAAAAACAACCCCATTGAAAAGTGGGCAAAGGATATGAACAGACACTTTTCAAAAGAAGATATATATGAGGCCAACAAACATATGAAAAAATGCTCATCTTCACTGGTCATTAGAGAAATGCAAATCAAAACCACACTGAGATACCGTCTCGTGCCAGTCAGAATGGCGATCATTAAAAACTCTGGAGACAACAGATGCTGCAGAGGATGTGGAGATATAGGAACACTCTTACACAGTTGGTGGGAGTGTAAATTAGTTCAACCACTGTGGAAGACAGTGTGGCGATTTCTCAAGGATCTAGAAATAGAAATTCCATTTGACCCAGGAATCCCATTACTGGGCATATACCTAAAGAACTATAAATCGTTCTGCTATAAAGACATATGCACACGTATGTTCACTGCAGCCCTGTGCACAATAGCAAAGGCCTGGAACCAACCCAAATGCCCATTAATGATAGACCGGACAAAGAAAATGTGGTACATATACACTGTCAAATACTACACAGCCATAAAAAACGATGAGTTCGTGCCCTTTGTAGGGACTTGGATGAATCTGGAAACCATCATTCTCAGCAAACTGACTCAAGAACAGAAAGCCAAACACCGCATGTTCTCACTCATAGGTGGGTGTTAAACAATGAGAACACGTGGACTCAGGGAGAGAAGCATCACACACTGGGGGCAGTTGGAGGGATAGGGGAGGGACAGTGGGGGCGTGGGGAGGGAGGGGAGGGTGGGGAAGGATAACATGGGGAGAAATGCCAGATATAGTATGCACCTAAAGTTAAATAAATAAATTTCAAAAAAAATTATGGTAAAATATACCTAACATAACATTTACCATTTTAACCATCTTTAGCTGTACAGTTCAGTGGCATTAAGTATATTCACACATTATATGGTCATCACTAACATCCATCTCCAGAACTTTTTCATCTTCCCCAGCTGAAATCCTTATTAAACACTCACTCCCTATTCCTCCCTCCCCCTAGCCCTTGGTGACCATCATTCTACTTGCTTTCTCTACGAATTGGCTACTGTCTTAGATTTCTTTTCTTCCATAGAGTCTTCTCTCATCTCTCTCTCTCCCGTTCTGTCTCGTAAGTTGTTTACTGAAGACACTGGATTTGCCTTACAGAAGTTTTCACTACCTAAATTTTGCTGATGGCATCCCTGTACTGTGATTTAATATGCTTCTTTATTTCCTGTGTTTCCTTAAATTAAAGGCTTGGATTCAGGTTTAATTTTGCTGATTATATCACTGTTATTGGGTGATGTTTTCTGTCGGGAGATGCATAATGCCTGCTATCTTTTTGTGATATCAGCAGCCATCTGTTATCACTTCCTGGGTCCATTACACAAATGTTTCTTTAAGGTCAGTACCTACGTGTGTGAAATTGCCGGGTTTTAGTATATGGCATCTCAAACTTTACTGAATTTCACCACTTTAAAAAGCAAAAGTAACCTATTTATTATCCTTCTGTTTGTGTGCAGAAGTTCCTGCTGACACTTTTACATCTCTACTGTGATGTTTTATATACTTGTTTTCACACGCTGTTCCTGGGCCATAACTCTCATAGCCCTTGTTATAATGTTGGAGGCACATTAGACCTCAGAAGAAGGTCTCAGAAAACAGAAGCTCTGTCTCTGACCTTCTACTGCTCTCTTTTCACCTGTTCCTTTTTCTACCCAAGGCAGGACTCTAATCATCCCCTGCTATCCATAAAGAAATTGACCCACATTGTCTGATTGTAGGTCACAAGTCCCCCATTTCAGAAGTGGTCCAGCCTCGCACCCTGGAGGAAAGAATACTGCCCAGAGAATCCAAGAAAGATCTGCGGAGACAGGCCTTGCAGGGTCTCCTCACTCAGTCTGTTAGTCTTAGACGATGCCCCTTTTTTTCCGGTCACATCATTGTTAATCTTGGTTATCTAGTGATGTCTCCATAAAAGGCCCAGGAAGATGGAATGCAGGGAGCTTCCAGGTACCTCAACAAGTGGAGGTTCCTGGAGGTTGATACACTGGGGAGAGCATGGAAGCTCTACATTCCTCCCCATACCTTGGCCTATGCATCTCTTCATCTGTAACCTTTGGAATATCCTTTATAATCAACCAGAAAATATGTTTCCCTGATTTCTGTGCGTTGCTCTAGCAAATTAATGGAACCCAAGAAAAGGGTTGTGAGAGCCGTGATTTATCACTAGTCAGTCAGAAGCACAGGTGAAACAACCTTGGGCTTGTGGTTGGCATCAGAAGTGAGGAGGAGTCTTGTGGGACTGAGCCTCACCCTGTGGGATGTGATGCTACCTCCAGGTAGATGTGTCAGAATTGAATCAGAGGATACCCAGCTGCTAGTGTCTGCTGTAGAACCCATTGTTGGGTGGTAGGGAGAAGCCCCCCACATTCTGTCCCAAGAAGTCGTCTTTGTTGATGGTTGTGGCGTGACAGCAGGGGGAAAATGGTTCATGTTTTCCCACTCGTACCCACCAAAGCCTTTTTGCATGAGATGGCTTTAACTCGCATTTCCCTGACCACAGATGAGGTTGCCTGTCTTTTCATTTGCCTGTTCCCCCTCCTGGATTCCACATCTGACTTCTCACAGCCTTTGTCATTTTTCTACTGCACGATATTTGGTTTTCTTGCTTTGTCACTCTTTTTATGTCTCCTTTGCAGTTACATGGATTGTCCTTATCCCCTCCTAGCCTATGGCTTCATCATTCATCTTAAATAAAAGTAGAAAATTTAAAACATTTGTAAAAGCAGAGGGAATTACGTAACAAAAACCGGTGTCCCTGTCACTCAGCCTTATTAATAATCAACTCAAGGCCATTCTTGCTGTGCTCATACTCTACTAGTTACTTCTAAATTCAGATTATTTGGGTGTATAGCCAATCCATCTTAATGATTTCATTCATAAATACTCAATACTTACTGCTAAAATGTATTCACATACCATTATCACACCTATTTTTATTTTATTTATTTATTTTTTTGAGACTGAATCTTTCTCTTTCACCCAGGCTGGAACACAGATCTCCAGCCTGGGCGATAGAGGAAGACTGTGTGATCTTGGCTCAGTGCAACCTCCACCTTCTGGGTTCAAGCAATTCTAGTGCCTCAGCCTCCTGTGTAGCTGGGATTTCAGGTGCCTGCCATCACCTGGCTAATTTTTACATTTGTAATAGAGATGGGGTTTCACTATGTTGGCCAGGCTGGTCTCAAACTCCTGTTCTCAAATGATCTGCCTACTTCGACCTCCCAAAGTCCTGGGATTATAGGCGTGAGCCACCACACCTGGCCTCACACATATTTTCAACAGTAATTTCATTATATCATGAAATACCCAGTCAATGTTCAATATTCTCCACTTAGCTCAAAAGAGGTTTTGATTTCTTTGCGTTGATCAAGACCCTGATAAAGTTCACATAGTACATTTGGGTGATGCACCTCTTCAGGCTCTCTTAACTTGTAGATTCCCTTGCTCTCTCTCTCTTTTTTCTCTTGTCTTTTTTGTCATTATTGTGGAAGACACTTGGCTCCTTGAACTGTAGGTTTTCCCAGTGAAGATTTTGCTAATTGCAACTGTATAGTGATGTTTGTCATGTTCCTCTGTCCCCTGCCTTTCCTTTAAATTGGTCATTCACTCTGGGGGCTTGACAAGTTTCAGGTTTGGTTTTTAGCCACAACGGTGTCACAGGTGGTGGTGTGTGTTTCCATCAGTAGGCTCATAAACGTTGGTCTAGGAAAGCACTATTGGAGGTGCCAGTTCACACCAGACCCCGTTTGTTTCAGTGGGACCAGTGTGCAAATGTAATCCTCACCCCCGCCCCCACCATACTGAAAGGCTAACAGTGCAGTCCCTGACCGAGTTTGCTTCCGTAATTCCTGACAGCTCCAAGACTTTGTACATGTTTTTGTGAATTTCTTTAATTAGGTAGTTAGGAGTTTCCTTAAGAGGAAGCATATTTAGGAAGGAACTGTTATATACTAATAACCCTTTCAGGGAGGTGATATCAGCTCCATTTGACAGGTTTACTGAGGTTCAGAGAAACCTGCAGTCATTCTGTGAATGTGTATGTAATAGGGCCTGGATTCAAACTCAAACTCAGGTTTAATTACAAAGCCCATTTTCTTTCTCCAAGCTAACCAGCTCTAGGGAATTGCAGGGAGCAGGTATGGGAGAGGGGGCGCCTTGTGTTACCCATTTCCCCCAGGGAAGGTTCCAGCATCCCTGCAGTGGCCCTCCCACCCATGTTGTACATTACAGACTTGGGCAGCATCTAATCTATGTCCTCTGAGAAAGGACTATGGGATGTGGAGATGGAGACCTGGTCCTGACCTATCTCCCGTGTGAGTGGGGTAGATCTTCAAGGTGGGCCAGTTTCTCCCTTGTGCCTGCCCAACACCAAGGGTCCCAGCCTACTCCAAGGCTAGCCTTGAAAGAGAAGGGCTCAGTGGGCACTCAGGAACCCAGCAGTGGTCCCATTTCATAGGACAGGTTCACTTTGACCCTGTGAGCGTCAGGTGGTAAATGGTAGGTGACTGTTGTTACTGCAGATACATTTTTGGAGAGCAACATCAGTGCATCATTCTCATGGTAGATAATAAAAACAACCAGCTCACCAGTACAAATGAAAAACTGCTGACATTAATAGCTAATATTTATTAATTAATCTCAGTAAAAAATTTGGCTTCCCTCCTGAATGTTAGTAATTCATTTAATCCTCACATGCCCTAATAGTTATTACCATTATGATGCGCATTTTGCAGAAGACAAAGCTGAGACTCAGAAACATTGTAACTCTCCCCGACTCCTACACTGAGAAGTGGCAGTTCTGGGTCTGATGTAAAAAATTAGTTTTTAAAAAAATTATATTTTTTTCTTTCTTTTTTTTTTGAGTCGTATTTTCACTCTTGTTGCCCAGGCTGGAGTGCAGTGACGCAGTCTTGGCTCATGATGACCTCTGCCTCCCAGGTTCAAGCGATTCTCCTGCTTCAGCCTCCTGAGTAGGTGGAATTACAGGCATGCGCCACCATGTCCAGCTAATTTTGTATTTCTAGTAATGACAGGGTTTCTCTGTGTTGGTCAGGCTGATCTCAAACTCCTGACCTCAGGTGATCTTCCCTCCTCAATCTCCGAAAGTGCTAGGATTATAGGCATGAGCCACTGCACCTGGCCCTATTTTTTTCTTAAATTTTTTTTTCATATTGTACGACAAGATATACTAATGGTAATATTTTTGCTTTTAACAGTTGGAAAGTATCAAAGTTTTTAGACTCATGACAAACCTTAGTATCCCCATACTAAAAAGTTAAGTAGTAAAAAAGGGTAAAATAAATCTCTTCCTTTCTCTGACCCCCTGATTTTCCTACCCGGAGGCAGTAACTGTTACTAGTCTTGGGTTTCTCTTTCCAGACAGGAGTGATGCCTCAGCACACCGCTTACACATGCCTATGTTTTTTAATAACGAGTAGCCTGCTGAATTCATTGTAGTGTGTCCTGCCTTTCCTCATTTAACAGTATGCTTTAGAGATCTTTTAATTTTACTTCATGAATAGAATTGTCATTCATTTTAAGAACTGTACTTGTTCCCTTTAACTGACAAAACTATAACTGATTTCACCAGGCTCCTGTTGGATGTTGCACGGTTTCCCATTTTTTTTTTATAGTAATGTTGGGATAGCATCCTGGGTAGAAATCCTCAATGTAGATGAAATCCTCTAGTTAGACTAGAAGGCTGGCTGGCAGTCCACAGGGCTCAGTTAGACTGGGTGAAAACCCAGAGGTCTTGCCCTGCAGGACTTTTGGGGCTTTGGAAAGGGTGACCACCTCCTCTCAACCTCCTCTGCCAGGAATAAAGAATATTCCTGCTGCAGGAATATCCTTTTTGAGGCCCATAATCCTTTAGGAGGTCATGACATAGTTCCAACAGTGCGTTGGTCATACAAAGGAAATATTTTCCTCTTTTATGAATTTGGCAGTTGAGTTGCAGAAGGATTTCGACTGCTGTACTCCCCTCCCCCACCACCAGTGTCTCCTCATACTCTCACAGATTGCTGGACCTCATGCCCTTTGCTGCCTCCCACTTAGGGCCATAGCTCCTGGCATTCCCTGGCCTGGAATACTGCTCAGTGCCAGGCTGCATATCAGCTCAGTGCTTCCTCAGGAGCCCTCCCTGATGCCCTGACAAGGTCAGATTTTCCATGTTGACTATGATGCTGATATGTGTCTCTCCCTTCCTGTCTTAATGTAATGTTACATTGAAGTATCACTGATCAGCGTTATCTTCTTCGCACCCACAAGGGCAAGTTTTTGTTTCTTTCTGCTCCCTTTGGGTTTCAGAGATTCACATGGTAGGTGTTCAGTGAATGTGGGTTTACCCATTGAGTGAATGAGTAGGTGAATGTCATCAGTAAGCCCCCATGCTATGCCAGCTCATCTCTCCTGGGTGCCATGCTTCCTCTTGCTTAAGTCTGATGCCCTCCAGGACAGAGATAGCCATTTACACAAAGGCAGCTCTAATTACCATCAGATCCTTTCCTCCAGCAAGGTGTGATGGCCAGAAGGGAAGAGCAAGTAAAACGGTAGTTAAGGGCCTGAAGGTTGTTGGAAGAGCTGGCCACTTGGACCACAGTCCCCAGGGGACACCGAGTTATTAACTCAGGCTTGCTTTGGTCATCTCCCCAGAGTCAGACATCCAGGGCAAAAGGAAGAAGGCTGTTTGCAGTTCGGTTTTCCTCCTGGAGTCTTTCGCTTTTTGCTCTGGCTTTTCACTGTGAGAGGCATCTACTGTTAGAATCTCAGCCTTTTCTCTTTTCCTTTCCATTGGGCCTGGATCCTTGACCACACTCAATTAGGCTTCCTCCTAGACCCCAGGGTATTTGAGTGACTCGGGGTCAGGACTCTGTGCTTTAGGTGGAAACCCAAATCTCTTCTAGCTGTTGGGAATAAACATGGTGCTGGCCGTAGCATGAGGTTCTATAAGGTTGCGCCAGTGAAACGATACTCTCTGTGCTGGCCTCATGACTGATTTCCGACTCTGATCCCCTGTGCCTCACACCATGCCTGGCATGTAGTAGGTGCTCAGTAAGTGTTTACTACGTGATAACTTCCTTTTCATAGAGCAGAGGATGAGTGCATAGACCAAATGATAATTCATAAAAATAAGATAAGCAGGGTTAGTTTCCTTTCAGTGGTATCTTTTTATAACAGGTTGAGCAGCTCTTTTCTGAAATATTTGGGACGACAAGTGTTCCAGATTTCTTTACATTTTGGAATATTTTTATTATACTAGTGGGTTGAGCATCCCTGATCTAAAAATCTGAAACCTGAAGTGCTCCAAAATCCAAAAATTTTTGGGTGCCAGCATGGTGCTCAAAAGAAGTGCTCACTGGAACATTTTGGATTTCAGATTTTAGGATTAGGAATGCTTAACTTGTTATCATTATATATACTTTATTCTTTGTAGAGACAGGGTCTTGCTCTGTTGCCCAGGCTGAGTGCAGTGGCACCATCATAGCTCACTGTGACCTCAAATTCCTAGACTCAAGCAGTCCTCTGCCTCAGCCTCTGGAGTAGCTAGGACTACAGGTGTGTGCCATGAAGCCTGGCTAATTATCTTATTTTATTTTTGTAGAGGCAGGATCTCACTGTATTGCCCAGGCTGGTCTTGAACATCTGGCATCAAGCTATCTCCCTGCTTTGGCCTCCCAAACTGCTTGGATTACAGGCGTGAGCCAGCAGACTTGGCCTGTATATCCTTTTAGGCTAAGTCACTTACTTTTCAGGGAAAGGAGTTTGGGATTAAGGGTTGAATTTTCCTCTCTTCTTTTTTTTTACTGTGAGTATTTTTAGGACTCTCTTCTCATTATTTTTTTCCCCCTTTGGTATACGACGTGAATGAATGCTGGAGTTTTTTTTACTTTTTAACAGGATTTGGTTACACTGTGGTAGAACAGCTCCTAGTTTGAATAATAAATGGAGACAGGGAAATAGAACCTTGTAAGTCTGCAAGTTGTAGAGGTCAATTAAAGGCACAGCGCTGAAAGCTCAATGTGAGGCCGCTGGTTAAATGCAGCTTGTTCCCATGGCAGATATAAACAAGAGCTCACTTTACACAATGGACATTGGATTCCTCTTTTTTTTCTGCCCCTTTGGCAATGCTGTGTTTCTCTGTCCCTAGTCCTATTTCTGATCACCTCCACTTAAGCAGAAGTCACCCCTGGCTTGGGGTGACTTGCCGCCTGTGGAACCACTGCTCTGACTGCAAGCATCCACGCTGTCAGCTCCTTGCCCACACCCCACTCTCTCACTCTTCTCCCTTGTCTGTTTGGTTAGGGAACCACCCTTTGGTAGACCTTTGCTGTGTGTTTCACGTGCATTTTTTTCCTTGCACCTTCCAGACAGTCCTTGTAATTTTCTCATTAGCCCATGTTTCAGCTGAGCAAATTGAGGTACAGAGAGGTTTTATGACTCACCCAAAGGCACACGGCTTCACAGTAGCACCTGAATGCAAACCCAGGACTCTTGTTCCATACCACCACACTGCTCATTCTTTTGTTTTTTCCAATTTCAAGCAAAATTTGGCATCTTTGTGCTCCAGACACAGTGCTCTGGATGGTTTTAAACATTCAGATGCTTCTGTGGTGAAGCTCTCAAACATGCCCATTCTTTACCTGAAAAGCAAAATCTCTTCCTTTTTCGTCTCTCCTTCTTGTCTTATACATCAGGAGTTTTTTTTGTGTGGGGTGTGTGTGTGTTTTGCTGTTGTTTTTAGCATATTTGTCACTTGCTGTTAATATCAGAAGGGCTCTTCGGAGGCTGGGCGCAGTGGCTCACACCTGTAATCCCAGTACTTTGGGTGGCCGAGACAGGTTGATCACTTGAGATCAGGAGTTCAAGACTAGCCTGGCGAACATGGTGAAACCCTGCCTGTACTGAAAATACAAAAATTAGCCAGACATGGTGGTGCATGCCTGTAATCCCAGCTACTACTCAGGAGGCTGATGCAGAAGAGTTGCTTGAACCCAGGCGGTGGAGGTTACAGTGAGCTGAGATCACGCCACTGTACTACAGCCTGGATGACACAGCAAGACTCCATCTCAAAAAAAAAAAAAGGAGCTCTTTGGAAACTTGTAATCTGGAAAAGGCAGAGTTTCCCAAAAGCGGAACAGTGATTCGGTGAGGGTTTGCATAGTTGGTTCATGTATTTTTTTAAAAAAGGAGCTGGGGTTCTGTGATGCACTAAGCCTGAAAAATATTGGATTAAAGATAGTTTGATGGTCTTCTCTACTGTGGTCACACACGAAGGTGCTCCAGGCCTGTCCACAAGGGATGGGGTAGGTATGGTAGCATTTCCCAGAATTACTTCGCCAGGGAACATCTTTTCTAAGAAAATGCTCATGGAACTGTTTTCTGATGAGTGCATTTGGGAAAAGCAGGGACATTAAATGTCATGTTTTTTACTGATGTACTAGCTAGCGAGGAGATCATCAGAGCTGAGTTTATCTCATGAGCCTGCCCTGGCATGGAGTCTGCAGGGCCCCTGGGAGAGGAGGTGACATAGCATGGCTGTGGGGTACAGTGGGTCTGCCTATGTTTACTCCTGGGTCCAACTGGCCTCCCACTCACTCACCAGCCTGGTCAGGTTTGGTCTGAACAGCACTGCCTTTCGTAGGCACTTTGGGGCTTTGCAACCTGGGCTGTCTGTATATTCTGCATTTTCTCCCACTCTCTCCACTTCTCTCCCTTTTTGTTTCTTTGTTTCTTCTTTTGTCTCTGCGTGCTTCTCTTTTTGCGGTTCTTTTATGTCTGCCTTTCTCTCCTTCCCTGTCTCTCTGTCTCTCTCTGCTTCCTTCTTTGTGTCTGCCTCTGTCTTTACATCTGTCTCTCTCTCTCTCTCTCTCATTTCCTGTGTCTGTCTGTCTCTTCCCCCTGCCTGACAGTCTCTCTATGTTTGTAACCGTCTCCCTTTCCTTCCCCTTCCACTCTTCCCCTGTCTCCAGTTTAATATACATTTACATTGCTGTATGTTGCCATGATAATTACTGTTCATTGCAATTGCCCTGAAAAACTACAAAGCCTTTTCATCTCCCCTTCGTCATCCAAGACTTGTGTGTTTTGTGAGGGTCCCTGTGGAGTGGGCCCTTGCCTGCCTTCCACTGTATGACTGGCCCCTGATCAGTGTTTCTGGGGTACAACTCTGCAGTACCACTTGGCATTGACTTTTTCATTTTTCCTTGTGGACCAGGAGCTTCCCTGAGATAGAGACTATTGTCTTCATTCTCCTATCCTCAAAGTCTGGAACACATAGTCACTCAGGGGGCATATGACGTATCCATCTGAGTGTACACCTGTAGTATCTCTGCTAATACTCTGTTCACTAGCACATTCGATTATCCAGAAAGCTGCCTTCCCATCCTGCTCGATAACATACCTGCTATGGGTTCTCACTGTGAGCCATCTGTGTTTCCAGGGGCACCTTGCTTCCTCTGAGATGACTGAGCTGATGGGAGAGAAAGATGAGTAATTTCAAATCCAGGGATGAGATAAATGGAAAAACCCCATCCCAAGTTTTGTAATAAGATTCTCTTTAAAATAAAACACTCCCTGGGACTTTCTTGGTATCTTTAAAACCTGCAGAGGGAGTGATCTCATTTGAGGGCTGATGCTATTTAAGAATGGAAGCTTAATAAGAAATCTGTTTTTCTGCTGGGTGGAGCTTGCCGCATAGCTAATGATCAAGTACCAAATTGTCTGCTGTCCCACAGCAATGCTAAGCTTCGCTTTTTAACTCTAAGAGTTAATTCTAAGAGGCTTTTTAACTCAGCACTTGGACATCCCTGTTTTAATCGTCTGCCGTCTTGAAGGAGATTATTTTTAAAAGTGCCATTTAAGAGAGGCTACCAAAAATATATCTCACAGAGAGGCTTAACTCAGAAATATTAGTCTTTGACACAAAATCATTTGGAAAGATGCTGGTGGAACCCACTTTATAAACCTCTCAGATCCAGAGAAGAAAAGCCTCTCTTTGGGCCTCTCTGTGTTTTCCTGACCAGGACCAAACACTGCAAGTGATCCCATGCTCCTTGCTGTTCATGCAGGTGCTTCTTGCACCTGGGGGGAGTCCGAGGTATTAAAATAACAGATCTTTCTTTTCTGATGCACCTGTGTTAAAGTCACATCCTTTACCTGGCTTGCTCAAAACCGTAAGTAGTCGGTTTCCCCTGGGGACCCATGAGGGGTTTGAGTGGATGGAGTCTGGTTGTCCAAGGCTTCCAGGTGTGGAACTTTAAAATACACTTCCACGAAGACCAGAGTTTCGCATCTGCTGGCAAACGCAGTGTACACAAGCTTAACTTTAAAGCTGGTCCTATGTTAATGCAAGTAGAAAGCATTGGCATGGTGCAAAACAATCAAGATTTGTAAACTTGGTGCTGTATAACAACTTCAGCTGTGAGTCGAGGGAGGCATTTTCCACACTGGCTTATGTCGCCTGTTAGTCACTTGTGTTTTGTGTGGCTGCTTTAACCAGGTTGAGACAGACTGTGGAGATGTAGCAGATGAGGAAGATACAGTCTCTGCCTTTGAGAAGGTCAAAGCCCAGAATGTATTTTGTGTGACTTGTGACTCTTTGACTTAACTTCATGGTGATGTGGCATGGAGACAGAGGTCCTGCTTGGATAATGCTGAGATCTTTCCTGCCACTGATCCTGAAGGAATAGAAGCTGGGATTGGAAGGCATCTTTTGACCCCTTTGTTCAACCTGTCCTCTCCTCTCCAGCATATGTTTGTGAACGCTTGGTTGGAGTTGGCTGCTCACAACCTCACCTGCAGGAGAAGTGACAGGCAGCAGATACCAGCATACTCCTGGGGCCCAGAGGCCCCTTGTTCTCATTTTAGTTACCACTCAGTCCTTCCTGAAATGACCTCTCTTTGTTCTTTGAATTTCATCTGACCCAGGTACAGGTGCACACATTTGAATTCATCAAAATCCTCAGCTCTTGACGCACATTCATTATAGGTGCAAGAAGGCCTGTTCTTATTTAATATGTAAGCTTCCTCTGATCTCATTCTTTGTCTCTTATGGAAACTGCCCCAAGACTCCACTTACCTCTCCCACAAGTAGCAATCTCAAGACCCCAGGTTCTTTGCTTCTGCCTGGTATGCACACTATTAGCATGTTCCTATCTTTATATGATGTCATGGGCATGGAAAAGGGGTTCCTGTGCCTGGGGCATCCACATGAGACTCCTCTAGAAGCTAGTCTGGGCCAGGTCCTCTCCTCCACATGGTCAGATGATGACACCGTCCTTGACCATTTCATTTTTGTCATCCTAAAAATGTGGACTCTCCCAGCATCTTCTGTTCTGTCTTAACTCTGCCTTGTAAATCTCACTGGCCAGGACACATCCATCTAGAAACGAATTTAATGTATTCCATTTCTGCTAAATTAACACACACAGTATTTCCAGGGATACATAATAACCACATGATTATATTAATAGTCATATAAGCCCTCTAACTATATTACACTTAATCCTTAATTTAGTACATTTCTTTCCCTGCGTTAAAAGAGTTCACTTCTGGTTAGTCACATCTTCCACACAAGTTGCATCTGACATTATATTTTTTAAAGATTTCTTCTTCTTTTGAAAAATCTTTCTTAGAGGCAAAGCGCAGTGGCTCACACCTATGATCTCAGCACTTTGGGAGGCTGAGGTGGGCGGATCACCTGAGGTCAGGAGTTTGAGACCAGCCTGGCCAACATGGTAAAATCCCGTCTCTACTAAAATATGAAAAAATAGCTGGGCATGGTAAATATTAGTCAGGCATATACCTGTAATCCCAGCTTCGAAGGAGGCTGAGGCAGTAGACTCGCTTCAAACCGGGAGATGGAGGCTGCAGTGAGCCAAGATCGCACCACTGCACTCCAGCCTAAGCAACAAAGGGAGACTTTGTCTCAAAAAAGAAAACAGAAAACAAAAAACAGAAACAAAACAAAACAAACAAAAACTTTCTTAAAAAATAAAGGTGGCTGGGTGCAGTGGCTCACGCCTGTAGTCTTAGCACTTTAGGAGGCCAAGGCAAGTGGATCACCTGAGGTCGGGAGTTCGATACCAGCCTGGCCAAAATAGTGAAACCTTGTCTCTACTAAAAATAAAAAATTAGCTGGGTGTGCTGGTGGGTGCCTATAATCCCAGCTACTTCAGAGGCTGAGGCAGGATAATTGCTTGAACCTGGGAGGGAGGTTGCACTGAAAGGAGATCACCTCATTGTACTTCAGCCTGGGCGACAGAGCAAAACTTCATCTCGAAAAAAATAAATAAAGGCACATCTCTGCTTCCTTGTCTCCTGGGCCATCATTCACTTAAGCATTCTGGGCTAGGCAATGAGCAGCACCAAGGGCATCTCACAGCTAATTCTAGGAGGCTTCCCCACCTCCCTGAAATGAATTTATATAATCTCCTAGTAAAATCAATGCTGTTTTTCTGTGTTTCATGGAGTTTGATTCCCTGGCCAGCTGGTCTGTGGGAACCAGAGCAGATTGTGCCTAGATTCATTGCTGTCTCTTTTCTGGCGCGACCAGCACGTTATGTGATTAGATAGGAATAGATACGTTTTGGTAAAGGGACTTCTTATTTAGTTGCAAAAAGCCAAGTCATTGGCTCCCCTTGACTTGTTCTTTTGTAAATTATCTCTTCTTGAGGGGTAGACACCATCTTGGTATTACCTACACCCCGGTGTTCTTGGGCTCATGAGGTCAGCAAAGCTGCCACTCTGGTTTCTGAAGAAGGTGATTTTGTTGATCAGAGTTCAAATGGTGTTCTCCCACATGGTGGAAAACGGAGGGCCTCGTCCACCCCAAAGCAGATGACTGTGGTTTGGGATGCAACTGATGTTGCCAGCCAGGCATCGGGGATTGGCCAAGGCTTTTGATAAAGTTGGAAGAACCTCTAGTTCCTTTAGATCCCTCCCTCCCTCTCTTCCTCTCTCCCTCTCTTCCTCTCTCCCTCCCTCCCTCCCTCCCTCTTTCCCTGTCTTCTTCCCTTTCTTTCTTCCTCCCTTCCTATCTTCCTCCCTTCCACTCTTCATTTCTTCCTCCCTTTCTCCCTTCATCTCTTCCTCCATTCCTTTTTCCTTCCTTTCTTAGAGACAGGGTCTTTCTCTGTCACCCAGGCTGGAGTGCAGAGGTGCAGTCATAGCTTACTGTGGCCTCGAACTCCTGGGCTCAGTGATCCTTGCACCTCAGCCTCCAGAGAAGCTGGTACTATAGATGCATACCACCATCCTTGGCTAATTTTGTTATTTTTAAAAATGTTTTGTAGAGACAGGGTCTTTCTCTGTTGCCCATGCTGGTCTCAAACTTCTGGGCTCAAGCAGTCCTCCTGCCTTAGCCTCCCAGTGTTGGGATCACAGGCGTAAGCCACTGCACCCAGCCAGATTTTGATTTCTATTCTGAGAAAGTGGTTTCCTTTAGTTTCTCCTGTCCAGGGTGTCATTGCTGTGCCAGCCTGAGTGTGTGGGCCTCCTGTGGGAATAGCCACCCTGTCCTGTTAGAGCAAAGCTCACAGCCAGCTCTTGCCCCCAGTGCTACAATGCAACACAGATATTTTTCAGCTTTGTTTTAAAAATGATATGGCAGATGCAAAGCAGGACCTGACTGTCACCTTTGCCCTCATCTTGTGCTGTTTGCTGTTTCTCCACCTAGTCTTGTCCCTCAGCATTTGCTCTTCCTGTTCCTTCTACTTTCAGCACTCTGCCTTTTCACCATTTGTCTTTTAGAAGACATGCTTTAACATCTTTTTTCTAAGTTATATAAATAATATAAAAATACATTTCTGAAAGAATATAAATAATGCAAAACTATATAGAGTACGAAAGACAAGTGTTCCCTCCCAGCAATCCTGCTATGAAGTGTTTGGTATATACCCTTCCAGGTATTTTACATATAGGCAAGCATATATATATATATATATACACACACACACACACACACACACACATACACACACATACATACCTATACATATATATATACACGCACACACACACGCGTGCGAGCATGCCTGCGTGCATAACACACATCTATTTTTAACACAAATAGGATCATTTATACTGTTCAAATTGTTTTGAGACTGTGCATTCTTCAGTCATGAATACATGTGAAAGCATACTCTTCCAAATCTTCCCCATCCTTCAAGGTCTCACTCATTCTTTGAGAAAGCCCTTAGTGGCCTTGTCAATACTGAGTTTTGGTGGGTATGTTTCCAGTGTTCTTTAAATTCCTGTAATCCTTTTCCTCTCTGGACCACTCATTTTGTCTAATCTTATGTTGTTTTTTGTTTATTCATTAGTTAATTAGTTCTGTTGAGCTACACGCAGTTAATTTGGTTCCCAAGAAGTTGTCTTTAGTAATGGAAGACATAGACGCACTAAATGTCCTTGCAGTGGAGGTTGAGGTTGTGGCAGATGGCAGGCTCTTGATGCATGGTGAAATGAAAGAGTGAGCATTGAGTAAGAAATAGAACTATGTAGGGATCAGCTATCATGATGCCACAATGGTGGGGTTAATTACCTGCTGGGGTATGTCACAGAAGGTTTCCAAGAGATGTTTGACTTGAGTTCTGAAGGATGAGTTGAAGTTGATCAGGAAGGTAGGCAGTGGGAATGGTGGTATAAATTGACATGGTTTGTTCATAATACTCTCATCTGCTAGGTACATGGGTGTATCCTTTGGCTTCTCCATGAGATAATGAAGTTCTTAAAAGTGGGAGTGTCATTTATACTCCTACCAGCAGACAGGTGTCCTGAGTACTTACTACATACCAAATGCTATTCCATGAGCTGTTCGCGTAGTAGCAAGCAGTCACGGAGGTTCTCGTGTCTCCATTTTAGAGTTGAAGAGACTACGGCACAGATAAGATAGGTTATATCTCCCAGTCCCCGTGTCTCCATGACTAGTAGGAGATGGAGCTGGCACGTCTCTTTTTAGAGTCTTCGTGTCCTCACCTTTATTTCCTTAAATTTTTTTATTTTTAATTTTTTTAAGAGACGGTCTCTGTCTGTTGCCCAGACTGGAGTGCAGTGGTGTAGTCATAGCTCACTGCAGCCTCCAACTTGTGGGCTCAAGCAGTCCTCCCACCTCAGCCTTCTGGGTAGCTGGGATTACAGGCATGCACCACCACACTCAGCTAACTGTTAAATTTTTATAGAGGTGGGGTTCTCACTATATTGCTCAGGCTGGTCTCAAACCCCTAGGCTCAAGTGAGCCTCCTGCCTTGGCCTCCCATAGTGCTGGGATTACAAGTGTGAGCTGCTAAGCCTGGCTCATATCCTCATTTTAACTGACACTAGGAATGCCCACCAAAGAGATTTGTATGAGGTTTAGCTCAAATAGTAAATACCTCTAAACATCCAAAGTAGGGAGTAAAATATCAGTGTATATCATAAACTTGGTTAAAATGGCACTCTCTCCTGTTTTGTTTTTTTCACATTGCTAACACTGCTTGGCATAGAGTTGTTTGTCTGCTGTCTCCTTTGTCCATTGTGTGCATGGCTGTGTCCCTAGCACCTGATACAGTGTATAAAGTATTTGCTGGATGAATGAATCTTAGTTCCCACTTCTCACCTTAGCATCCTGACTGCAGATGCCCAGAGCACACATGGTGAATTTGACCGAAATGAAGCACTCTCTGCCTGCCCCACAAACCACCAAGAGACTGTGAGTGTATTTGTCTCAAGATGGGCAACACTGCTGTTTTCATTTTTTACTTGCTGTCAAATACAAAGAGATATCATATGTTGCCTGCCTCTGATTTTCCTGATGTCTCAATTTAAATGGTTTTCAATTTGGGTATGAAATTATCCATCAGTCACAGAGAGAATGGATGCCTTCAGCACTGGCTGTTGGAATAAGCCAGGGCTTACTTGGAGGAGCTATTGGTGGAGGAGCAAGGGCTGGCTATCAGAAGCTTGGCCCTGCTGCTCTGGGACCCCTGTGAAATACCACTTCTCTCCCTGGATAGTGGACTGTGTCTAGGCCATTCCCCAAGATTTAGTTTGAATGACACTTCATCTGTTTATTCATTGGATGCTAATAGTGTCTCCCTGTGCCAGGTACTGACCTAGGCAGCAGCATTGCAGAGAGCAGACCTTGGTCACTGTACCCTGGACTCACACAGTCTGCAGCCTGAGGAGATGCCACATGAGCTGAGCTGTAATGACTGAATCCAGTCCCTCACCAGATGCTGTAACCTACAAGTGTCTGTTGCTCAGAATGTCTTTATTTTGATCAGTCACTTCCACAGAGGGTTGCCCAAAGAGATGCGTCTGTCTAGCTCTCGAGTCTGTGTGTGGAGTATGAGACACGTAGCCCTGGTCTTAGGCAGAGTGATATTAGATGGCTCAGGGTCAGGTGTTGAATAATACAGTCTCTGCTGGTGAAGGTGCTCCCTTTTTCTTTTCCTTTTGGCCATGCTAATGTGGTCTCAGGTTGGTGCTAGCATGGCTTTAACTCTTTGAGACCCCTGACAAAATGAGTGTGAGCCTCAGGGTCAGGGTGCCATCAGCCACTGGGAAGTTCAGAGCTGTCACACACAGCTGCAGTAGGCTCCGCTCAGAACATCCAGACGCCTTGATGCCAAGGCTCAACCCCAGATCAGCTGCAGGAGAATCTCCCCGTTGGGACCTGGGTACCCCTCATTGTTTCGCGTGATTCTGATGCTCCTGGGGTTGAGAACCGCTAACGCTTAGGATTTAATCACATTTGGCTTTCATCAGATCCAGTTGCCTTCTAGTGATACTGGCTTTCTGTTTGCTAGAGTGATACATACTTTCCTTTTTAAGTAGATTTTATAAGTGAAAAAAGATGAACGATGTAATCCCAGCTGCTCAGGAGGATTACTTGAGCCCAGGAGTTTGAGACCAGTCTGGGCAGCATAGTGAGACCTTGTCTTTAAGGAAAAAAAAAAAAAAAAAAAGATGAGTGGATTGAAAAGGCCACATTATTCAGCAACATTGCAAGTGGGGGGGCGAGTGTGGCAAGAATCCTGGTGGTGTTTTGTGATGCACTGGGGTTTGAGGAACATTCCTCTAATTTTATCCGTGGATTGAAGTTTTAGCCCATTATTTTGGCCCCCATAGAGTCATTGGGAGTGATTTGGCATTATGCCAGTGATTCATTAAGTGAGCTCCAAAAATAGCTAAATGAAACTCACTATTTAGCGATTGTATCTTTCTCCACATAGCAATTGTCTCAACACTGAGAGGAAAAACGACATTTGGCAGTAACAATGTTTACCGTCTCAGTTTCTGTGGGCCTGGAGTCCCTGTGCTGTTCAGCTGGTTTTCTCTGCAGGGTCTCTCTCAGGCTGCAGCTGCAGCCTCAGCCGGCGACTACAGACACCTCAGCGCTCCCGTAGGGAAGAATTTGCGTCCAAGCTAACACGTGGTTGTTGGCGGGATTTAGTTTCTTTTTCTGTTTTTTTTTTTTTGTTTTTTTTTTTGAAACGGAGTCTCGCTCTGTCCCAAGGCTGGAGTGCAGTAGTGCAATCTTGGCTCATGGCAACTTCTGCCTCCGGGGTTCAAGTGACTCTCTTGCCTCAGCCTCCTGAGTAGCTGGGACTACAGGCATGGGACTACAGACACGCGCCACCATGCCTGGCTAATTTTTGTGTTTTTAGTAGACATGGGGTTGCACCATGTTGGCCAGGATGGTCTTGATCTCTTAACTCATGATCCACCTGCCTTTGCCTCTAAAAGTGCTAGGATTATAGGTGTGAGCCACTGCACCTGGCTGGGATTAGTTTTTTTATAGGCTCTTGGACTGAGGGCCTCAGTTCCTCTTTCTTGCCTACCGAGGCCTCTTCAATGTAGCCAAAGAAAGCAAAAGAGAGAGACCAACTAAATAGGAATCAGGGTGTTCTGTAGTCTATGCTTTAGAAGTGGCATCCTGGCCAGGAGCAGTGGCTCATGCCTGTAATCTCCGCACTTTGGGAGGCCAAGGCGGGTGGGTCATTTAAGCTCAGGAGTTCGAGACCAGCCTGGCCAATGTGGTAAAACCCCATCTCTTCTAAAAACACAAAAATTAGCCAGGTGGTAGTGATGCATGCCTATAATCCCAGCTACCTGGGAGGCTGAGGCAGGAGAATTGCTTGAGCCTGGGAGGCAGAGGTTGTGGTGAGCCGAGATCGTGCCACTGCACTGCAGTCTGGGCAACAGAGTGAGACCCTGTCTCAAAAAAAAAAAAAAAATGCCATTCCACGAGTTATACTATAATCTGTCCATTAGGATAAAGGGAAGTCACTAAGGCCAACCCACACTCAGGGGATTACTCAGGAAGTGAGGACCAGGAAAGCAGCCATGAGGGTCTGTTTCAGGAGGCTGCATACCACAGGAATATCACTGAAGACAGCCTCCATGCCACATGCCTGGCATCTTTACCAGCCCCCGGGAGTGAGTTTTCGCATGCTGATTGCCAGGTGAAGCCGAGCAATCACTAGTTATTTTATGGACAAAGTGAGTCTTAAAACCCTGATTGCACTCTACTTTGGTCACAAATCATCTAAGCCAAAATTACTGCTTCCCTGTAATTGATTATGTAGGAATGATTGATTGATTGGTTGTATAGAAATTCTATGGCAGGTGCCAGGTGTGGTGACTCATACCTGTAATCCCAGCACTTTGGGAGGCCGAAGCAGGTGGATCATTTGGGGTCAGGAGTTCAAGACAAGCCTGGCCAACATGGTGAAACCCCATCTCTACTAAAAATACAAAAATTAGCCAGGCGTGGTGGCCAGTGCCTGTAATCCCAGCTACTCAAGCAGCTGAGGCAGGGAGAATTGCTTGAACCTGGGAGGCAGAGATTCCAGTGAGCCGAGATTACACCATTGCACTCCAGCGTGGGCAGCAGAGCAAGACTCTGTCTGAAAAAATATATAAAAAAAAAGTTCTGTGGCAGAAATTTCTGCATATTGACTCACTGTGGCCTGTTCTTCAGTAATGTACTTTATTTCCCTTCTCGTCCCTCGTGTCGTGTCTCTTTGCCCCATTCTGTGGTACATTGTATATTTTCTCACATATCTGTAATTTCACATCTTGAGGGTTGGTTTGGGGAACTTGCTTTCTGTGAATTTTATTCTGTCTTAGCCATTGGTTTCTGAGGTCCAGAGGTTTTTCTGGTTCTGGAGTTTATAACCAGGAGAATGTGGGCAAGGCTTACATGGAAAGCCCCAAGTCACCTGGGGTAAAGATGGGGATCAAGGACCTGGGGAACAGTGGCCAGACTTTCTGTGTTCTCCAGGGCTGTATCAGCCTTTCTGATGCAGTAACTATGTGGTTTCAGGTAAGATTTACTTCTCTGAGCCTCAGTTTTCACATCTGTAAAACAGGGTGTGGTATATTAGTCAGTGTAGGCTGAGTTACACTGCAGTAACAAACAATCCTATGATGTATGAACAGAAAACACATAGATTTCTGTCTCTTTCACATCACTTGTCCTTCATGGGTTGACTGGGTCACCGCTGTATGTTGTCACCATCCTCACCTGCAGACCCAGGTTGTGGCAGAGGGGCAGGAGATGTTGGCTAAGCACACACTGACTCTTAAAGCTTCCACCCAGAAATTACATGTCCCATCTCTTATTTCATTGGTAAAGCAAGTTTCACAGACACATCTAACTGCAGGGCCAGTCTTCTAGGCTCCTGGAAAAAGAGAGCATAGTGGGCTATGAGGCTTCAGACAGGTAATAGATGCAGAGCTGTGCGCACTCAGTACCTAGTAAGCACTTAGCAGATAGTAGTGCTGGTGATAGTTACGGTGGTTGCCCTGGTGATGGGAATGATGCTGATGAGAAAACTAAAGCTTATCTAGGGCCTGCAGTTTACAAAACCTTTGTCTAACTGAGCTGCTCATTTAGCCCATGTGTGTTGAGTTTTTCTGTTTCCTGAGTTGTAGGTACTGTGCTTTTAACTGGGAATCAAAGATAAGAGTGCCCTGGTCTGTGGCTCTAAATAGTGCAGAATCTCTCCTTGGCAATAGGGTTTGAGGCGTTTCCTTTGGGTTTTCATTTTCAGGCCTTGGCATGGTAAGGAAATCTTATGAATAAAATAAAATAAATGCTGGAGCTGGATGAGACCTTTGGGATCATGATTTTGTATTAGTTAGGATGATTCCAGTGGGAGAAAAAAAGAACCCAGTACAAACTGGCCTCTGCAAAGCAAGGAATTCATTATGGTAGATACTGGAAAGTACAGAGGTAGGCGAGCACCTCAGCACATTTTGTGCTGCTGTAAAGGAATGCCTGATGCTAGGTAATTTGTGAGGAAAAGGTGTATTCGGCTCATGATTCTGATGACTGGAAAGTTCAAGATTGGGTATCTGCACCTAATGAGGATGTTTCCACTGATGGCAGAAAGCAGAGGGGAGCTGGTGTTCCCGATGTGCAGAGATCACATTGGGGAGAGTGGAAGCAAGAGAGTGGGGAGGTGCCATGCTCTTTTAAAGAACCAGCTCTTGCAGAAACTAATAGAGGCGGGGCACGGTGGCTCACATCTGTAATCCCAGCACTTTAGGAGGCGGAGGCAGGTGGATCACCTGAGGTCAGGAGTTTGAAACCAGCCTGGCCAACATGGTGAACCTTGTCTCTGCTAAAAATACACACAAACATTAGCCGGGTGCAGTGGTGTGTACCTGTAGTCCCAGCTACTCAGAGGCTGAGGCAGGATAATCACTTGAACCTGAGAGGTAGAGATTGTAGTGAGTGGAGAGGGATGTGTCCCCAGGACCCAAACGCCTCCCATGAGGTCCCACGTCGAACACTGGGGAATGAATTTTCCATTGAAGCAAGTGTCAATCTTTTGGTAACCCAGAGGCCTTGGGATATCATGGAAACCTGGTACATTTCTGCCTAATTCTGTTCTCACTATTCCCTTCCACTTCCCCAGCCTAGTCCCTCTCCTCTCATGAAAACAGCAGTAGCTGCAGTATTCTCAGGCTGTTGAGACTCAAGAGAAAGAGCAAGTCTCTGCCCAGGGTTGCCAGCAGAAACCCCCTGATTCGTTCTGAACCACTTTAGTTAATTGACCAATCCTGAACCAGTCACTATGGCCAGAAGGACAAGATATGCTGATTGGCTGAAGTTATTTAGTGCTCACCCTTGGATCACATCTTTTGGAAGGACGGTTTCCCAACAGGAGAGTGGAGGTGGGGCAGCACACAGCCATAGTCCATCCCCTTTTCCTACCCCTTCTTTTCTTAAAAAACTAGATGATGAATTTATTTATTTTTGAGACAAGATCTTGCTCTGTTTCCCAAGCTGGGTACATTGTAGAGTCACTTCAGCCTCACCCTCCTGGGGTGAAATTATCCTCCCACTTCCACCTCCTGAATAGCTGTGACCACGCCCAGCTAATTAAAACAATTTTGTGTGTGTGGAGATGGGAGTCTACCTATGTTGCCCAGGTTGTTCTTTAACTCCTGGGTTCAAGTGATCTACCTGACTCTGCCTACTAAGGTGTTGAGATTACAGGCGTGAACCTCTGCACCCAGCTGTCTTCCTTTCCGTAGGGTAGAAATTGAAGCTCAGAGCGGGGGAAGTGACTTGGCTGCTGTCACTCAGCTTGTTAGAAGCAGAGCAGTCTGTGGGTCCAGGACTGTGCCCTTTTGCTGCTTTGACTTAGTTGCCAAAACATCTTGGAGAGCCATCAGTTTCCAGAGGGTATTGGGGAAGCATTGATAAAGTGATTATAAAAGGGATGTTAAATTCCTCTATGCCTGGCATTTTCACTCAGCAGAACTTTGTCATTTATTGCTTTTTGACAGAAGAGATTAGAAATGAGGCTGATTTCTCTCTGGCAGGGCTGCTGCTTGGGTTTGATCTCTGTGAGGAACGGGTCAGGGCTCTAATTGAGGGTTTTGGTGATTGGCTTCCTAAGTCATCGATGCCAACGAGTGGGGCTGCCCAGCAGTAATGAGACTATTGTTTAGCTGCTGATGGGAGGCGCTGCTGATGGGAGGCACTGGTGCCTGTGTTTGGGGGCATATGTTAACATTTACATATGAGTATTTCTGGAAGATACTTTGTTGCAATTACTGCTAGACTTCACTATTGAATGTCACAGAGCAAGTTGTCCAGGAGGCCGATTCTGGTGTATGACCTCTTGGTGTTTGAAGACAGAGCTCCCAGAATTTCCTCTTACTTTCTGCTGCCAATGCCCTAATCTCTTAACCTTGCAGAAAGGAATGATCTGGAAACTGCACCAGCACACGAGACCTTAGGAGGAGTCCTTAGCTGGCCTAAGGGCTGATCAGAATGACCTTGGACTCGGTTCCAGGGGTTCAGAAATAAAACTGGATCAGTAGGGTACTGGCTTAGAGAATCTGAGGGTGAGGAAGGCCACTTACCTGCCCAAACTGTTCTCATCTACCTGTCACTACCCACCCATCCACCCACCCGTCATCCCCCCTACCCACCCCTCATCCCTCCACCTATCTACCCACCCATCATCCATCTACCCACCCAGCTACCCACCCATTGTCCATCCACCCACCCACCCATCTTCCATCCACCCATCCATCCACCCATCATCCCTCCATCTACCCCTCATCCCTCCACCCACCCATCATCCATCTACCCACCTACCTACCTACCCACCCACCCCTCGTCGACCTACTCACCATTCATCCACCCACCCATCATCCATCCATGCATTCATCATCCATCCACCTATCCACCCAGCCATCCACCATCTATTCATCCACCCATGATCCATCTGCCACCCAGCCGCCCACCATCCATTCATCCACCCATCATCCATCTGCCACCCAGCCACCCACCATCCATTCATCCACCTATCATCTATCTTCCCTCCCACCCGTCATCTATCCTCCTGCTCACCCCCACCCCCATCATCTATCTACCCACCCCACCCAGCCATCTGGCATTTCTAAGAGCTCATAGAGTAGTGGATATGGTTGTGCAAATGAATTTAGAAAATGATTTGTACGTGTAGTCATCATGTTCATCATGAGGAATATGTCTTCAAGTAGCTCCCAAAGCCCAGCCATTTGAAATGACCATCCCTGCCAATGAATAACAACCAGGTCCTACATCAAGGGAGGCAGCAGCCATACCTGACCCCTGCCTTTCATTCATTCAGGAGGTATTTGCTGAGCACCTCCTCTGTGTGAGGCCCTGTGATATATGAGACCCAACTCAGTATTTTCATGACTCCACCAGCAGGGAAGGTAGTATTCCCCTGCTTCCTGACTGAGAAAAGCAAAGCTCAGATGTCAGGTACTTTCATTAAGATAGTAGTCATGGCATGAACCTCACCCCGTGTGACTCCACCGCCATGGTCTTGTGAGTTGGATTACAACCTGGTGCATGGACTCTGGAACTCACACTGCCTGCTTCCAGTCCTCATTGTACCACTTAGAGCCCTGTGCCCTTGAGCAAGTTAAGTCAACTCTCTGAGTCTACTTCCCCACCAGAAAAATGAGGATGTTCATGATACCCACTCCTTCAGAGGATGATGTATAAAAAATGCATAACACCGGGCCTGGCACTGGGCATGCGGTTACCTGACATTAGCTGCCGCGTTAGTTTCTTAGGGCTGCTGTAACCAAATACTGTAAATGTGCTGGCTTAAAACAACACGTTTATTTGCTCACAGCTCTGGAGGCCAGAATCTGCAATCAGCGTGCCCATAGTGGCAGGGCTTTGCTCCCTGGAGGCTCTAGGGGAAGATCCTTCCCAGACTCTTCTATCCTCTGGTGGCCCCAGGGGTTCCTTGGTTTATGGCCATGTCACACGCACCTCTGCCTCTGTCTTCACTTGGCCTTCTCCTGCTTCTCCCTGGTGCCTCTTGGTATCTCTCTTATAAGGATACCTGTCATGGGATTTAGAGCCCACCTGGATAATCCAGAATGTTGTCATCTCAAGAGTCTGAGGTTAATTACATCTGCAAAGACCCCTTTTTCTACATTTGCAAGTCACATTTATAGGTCCTGAGGCTTAGGACGTGGACATCTTTTTGGAGGTTGCCGTTCAACCTACTACAGCTGCTATTATTAAAAAAAAATTTTTTTTAGAAATACAAGTAATACATGAATACATTCTCAGTATGAACCTTTAGACATTAAGTTAAGCATCTCTTTGGCTATCACCTTCACCTCCATTCCCATCCCCCGAGGTCACCATTATGATGAGTTTGGAGCTTTATCCTCCCAGACCTTTCTGTCATGGTGGAAAGATACATGTGATCTTTACATACATGGATTACTGTCCTGTTGTCAAGCACTGGGATAGGTCTTGAGTATTCTGAGATAAGACACAGCATTATAAGAACATCATTTTTAAAAACATCATTAAATACTTCATTACATACATTACAGTTTGGTGGCCACTGAATTAACAGTTAATAGCATAGCTGATGAGTAATTTTTTTTTTTTTGAGACGGAGTATTGCTCTGTTGTCCAGCCTAGAGTGCAGTGGCACATCTTGGTTCACTGCAACCTCCACCTCCCAGGTTCAAGGGATTCTCCTGCCTCAGCCTCCCAAGTAGCTGGGATTACAGGCACACACCACCACGCCTGGCTAATTTTTGTATTTTTACTAGAGATGTAGTTTTACCATGTTGAACAGGCTGGTCTTGAACTCCTGACCTCAGGCGATCTACTCACCTCGGCCTCCCAAGTGCTAGAATGACAGGCATGAGCCAGCGTGTCTGGCCTGATGAGTAACTTTCTTAGTATCATTTTAAAAAATAGATATGCCAACTTGTTTGTTTTTTGTTTTTTGGAGACAGAGTCTCACTCTGTTGCCCACGCTGGAGTGCAATGGTGCAATCTTGGCTCACTGCTACGTCCGCCTCCCGGGCTCAAGTGATTGTCCTGCCTCAGCCTCCGGAGTAGCTAGGATTACAGGCGCCTGCCACCACGGCCAGCTAATTTTTGTATTTTTAGTAGAGACAGGGTTTCACCATGTTGGCCAGGCTGGTCTCGATCTCCTGACCTCAGGTGATCTACCTGCCTTGGCCTCCCACAGTGCTAGGGTTATAGGCATGAGCCACCACGCCTGGCCTGATGAGTAACTTTTTTTATAACATTAAAAAAATAGATATGGCAACTTTGTTTTTTTTCCTATCAAATACTGTATCTTATTCATTCTTTCTATTTTTTGTACCCATTAGCCAGCCCCCTCCCACCTCCTCCCTGCACTACCCTTCCCAGTCTCCGGTAACTATCCTTTTACTCTGTCTCCATGAGTTGAGTTGTTTTCTTTTTCAGCTCCCACAAATAAGTGAGAACATGAGATGTTTGTCTTTCTGTGCCTGTTGTATTTCACTTAACGTAGTGGTCTCCAGTTCCATCCGTGCTGTTGCAAATGACAGGCTCTCTTTTATTTATTAATGACTAAGACTACATTGTGAGTATGTACCACATTTTCTATACCCATTCATCTGTTGGTGAGAATTTAGGTTCCTTCCAAATCTTGACTGTTGTGAATATTGCTGCAGTAAACATGTGAATGTGGATCTCTCTTCGATAAACTGATTTTCTTTGTTTTTGGTATATACCCAGCAGTGGGATTGCTGGATCATTTGGTAGCTCCATTTTTAGTATTTTGAGAAACCTCCAAACGGTTCTCTGTAGTGGTTGTACAAATTTACATTCCCATCAGTGGTGTATGAAGGTTCCCTTTTCTCCACATTCTCGCATTTGTTCCTGCCTGTGTTTTGGATTAGAACCATTTTGACTGTGATGAGTCGTTATCTCATTGTAGTTTTCATTTGCGTTTCTGTGATCCATGATGTTGAGCACCTTTTTATATACCTGTTTGCCATTTGTATGCCTTCTGTTGAGAAATGTCTTTTCAGATCTTTTGCCTAGTTTTTAATTGGATTATTAGATTTTTTTTTAGACGGAGTCTCACTCTGTCACTGGCTGGCGTGCAGTGTCGTGATCTTGGCTCACTGCAACCTCCACTTCCTGCGTTCAATTGATCCTCCTGCCTCAGCCTTCCCAATAGCTGGGACTTACAGGGACGCACCACCACACCCAGCTAATTTTTTATATTTTTAGTAGAGGTGAGGTTTCACCATGTTGTCCAGGGTGGTCTTGATCTCTTGACCTCGTGATCCGCCCGTCTTGGCTTCCCAAAGTGCTGGGATTACAGGCGTGAGCCACTGTGCTAGGACGATTAGATTTTTTTCCTTGCCAGATGTGTAGTCTGCAAATATTTTCACTCATTCTGTGGGTTTTTTCTTCACTTTGCTGATTGTTTCATTTGCTGTACAAAAGCTTTGAACTTGATGTAATCCCATTTGTCCATTTTTGCTTTGGTTGCCTGTTGGGGTTACTTTCTTAGAAAGTCTGCGTGACCCACAGACTTCTGGGGCAGTAGGAAGTAAACTGATGATCTCCATGCAATGTAGGTGGTGCTGTAATGGACATACATAAAAAGTGCTGTGGAGGCCGAGTGTGGTGGCTCACACCTGTAATCCAAGCACTTTGAGAAGCTGAGGCAGGTGGATCACCTGAGGTCAGGAGTTCAAGACCAGCCTGACCAACATGGTGAAACCCCATCTCTATTAAAGATACAAAAGTAGCTGAGCATGGTGGTGCATGTCTATAGTCCCAGCTACTTGGGAGGCTGAGGCAGGAGGATAACTTGAACTTAGGAGGTGGACGTTGCAGTGAGCCCAAGATTGCACCACTGCACTCCAGCTTGGGTAACAAGCGTAAAACTCCGTCTGAAAAAGGAAAAAAATAAGCTCTGTGGGGACACAGAGGAGAAGGAGTTATCAGTTCTAAAGTATTTGCTTATTGGGGGACACCTGAGCATTGTAGGCTTTGAAAGAATAAACCTTGACAGATCCACGTCTGGGGACTTGTGGAAGGAAGGAACTCGGAAGGGATGTTACCAGCAGCAGGAAGTGAATCCCGAGACAAGTCATTCTTAGAGGATCTTGATTGTCATCCTCAAAGAGTTGAAGTTTTTAATTAAGGGGTGGTGGCGTTCACATTGTGTCCCTCAGGGCTCTAGGGCTCTGAGAAGAGGCCACCAGGCCAAGGCAGGGGAGAAGTGAAGGGAGGAGGAGGCCAGCACTCAGGGCTCTCACCTCCACCTGTGCCCCAGCAGCTTCTGTTCTCTGCCAGGTGACATTTGCAGGAACTATGCTAATGAGTGGCTTGACGGTGCTGTAGATACCACCCACCTAGTATCCATTAGCTGTCCCTAAACCTTCCCAAATAAACATGCAGATGAAGGAGAAGCCTGTGTGGTCTAGGCCACTTAGATGTATCGACCACTCACAATATCAGGTATAGAGTGACAGAAAGACCTGATGAGATGCCACTGGCTTTCTTTTTCAAGTAACTTTGTAGGGTTTTCCCACATAAAGGATACAGAAGGAATTTATTGTTGGGAAATGGGCAGCAGGATGCACCACGTTCTCCAGGGCCAATGGGATGTGTGGCCTCTGGGACTCAGGCCTCACCAGCTCCTGCACAGTAGCAGGGATGAGGACTGAGGGACACATGATGTCTGCTGGGAGCAGAAGATGTTGTCTGCAAACCAAGCTTAATATGCATGGCCTTGTCCTCAGGCAGGGGTGGCCTCAGCTGGCCAGATGTCCCTATCACTGAAGAGTTCTGTTCTTGGACTGGCTGCACAAGGAGATTCCAGGGCACCAAAAAATCTTCCTCCCTCACCCCCAGGCTCTCTGAGCCAGTAACTCCTGATCCAGTTATGTTTCTGAACTCCTGGAACCAAGACCAAGGTCATGCTCATCAGCCCTTAAGCCAGCTAAGGACTCTTCCTGGGGCCTCGTGTGCTGGTGCTGCTTCCAGATAGTCATAGCCAAGGTCACATTTGCAGAGAACCCTGGTGGTTCAGGTACTCGTCTTAGTACTTTATGCAAATTATTTCATTGAGTCCTTAGAACAAACCACTGAGGGAGATGGAATTACCATATTCATTCCACGGAGGAGGAAGCAGAAGTGCAGAGAGGTGGAGCCACTTGCCCAGCTCGCAGAGCTAGGAAGAGGCAACTGCCAATGTGAACCGGGTGGGTGCTTCTCCCTCCACGCTCTTCACTGCTCTGCCCACCTGCTGTCAGTCCACCAGCCACCAGATCACTGTCCCAGAGATTAAGTGTGACACTATTGCCAATACAAGGGTTCTTGGTAAGATGCCATTCAAGAGAAAGAGTCTGCTTTTAAAAAACATGAATAAATAAACCTTGAGACTGCAGGGAATGGAAAACCCATGGATGCATTTTCTTTTTTCTTTTTCTTTTTTTTTTATTGCATTTTAGGTTTTGGGGTACACGTGAAGAACATGCAAGATTGTTGCATAGGTACACACATGGCAGTGTGATTTGCTGCTTTCCTCCCCTTCACCTATATCTGGCATTTCTCCCCATGCTATCTCTCCCTAACTCCCCACCTCCCGCTGTCCCTCCCCTATTTCCCCCCAACAGACCCCAGTGTGTAGTGCTCCCCTCCCTGTGTCCATGTGTTCTTATTAGAGAACCCTAGCTACAACTTTGCATAAGCATCTACCACAAGGATTTTGGT
>CAUYLG010039557.1:0-19425 GCA_963573385.1 Cacajao melanocephalus
TCTCCATCACTTATGAAGCTTAGTTTGGCTGGATATGAAATTCTGGGTTGAAAGTTCTTTTCTTTAAGGATGTTGAATATTGGCCCCCACTCTCTTCTGGCTTGTAGGGTTTCTGCTGAGAGATCCACTGTGAGTCTGATGTGCTTCCCTTTGTGGGTGACCTGACATTTCTCTCTGGCTGCCCTTAGCATTTTTTCCTTCGTTTCAACCCTGGTGAATCTGATGATTATGTTCCTTAGGGTTGCTCTTCTAGAGGAGTATAGTTGTGATGTTCTCTGTATTTCCTGTATTTGAATGTTGGCCTGCCTTGCTAGGTTGGAGAAGTTCTCCTGGATAATATTCTGAAGAGTGTTTTCCAGCTTGGATTCATTCTCCCTGTCATCATCTGGTACACTGATCTAGCACAGATTAGGTCTTTTCACATAATCCCATATTTCTTGAAGGCTTTGTTCATTTCTTTTCACTCTTTGTTATCTTTTCTTGCCTTCCCATTTTATTTCATTGTTTTTGATCTTCAATCTCTGATATCCTTTCTTCTGCATTATCTATTTGCCTATTGAAACTTGCGTATCTTCACAAAGTTCTTGTGCTGTGTTTTTCAGCTCCATCAAGTAGTTTATGTTCTACTCTAAGCTGGTTACTCTAATTAGCATTTCATCTAACATTTTTTCAAGGTTTTTAGTTTCTTTGCATTGAGATAGAATATGTTCTTTTAACTCAGAGAAGTTTCTTATTACCCACCTTCTGAAGCCTGCTTCTGTCAATTCATCAAATTTGTTCTCCATCCAGCCTTGTTCCCTTGCTGGTGAGGAGTTGTCATCTTGTGGTGGGGGAGAGGTGTTCTGGTTTTTGATGGTTTCATTCTTCTTGCACTGGTTTCTTTCCATCTTATTGGATTTATATAGTTTTAATCTCAGGTAGCTGCTTGGGGAGGTGGCCTTGGCACTGCTGGGCTGCCACGGATTCAGTGGAGCTGCCGTGTCTTTTATTTATTTGGGAAAATTAGGCCGGCTTCTGCAATGGCAGCTGCCCTTCCCCAGGCCGAGCTCAATCATTCCTGGTCGCTCTCTAACTGATGTTCTGGGTGCGTAACTCTGGAGTGAGAGTTTTTTAGCCTGTTGGGCTTTGTGCAGGGAGGACCCATCCTGCCGTATGGGTTGTTTCCCTGCTTTCAGTTCCCCTTCTTACTGGGGTGCGGGTAGCTCCGTCCTGCTGGCTTTCTGGCTTTTGTGTCAGCCAGTGCTTCTGCCTAGATCTATGCTGACAGCCCTGGTGCTGCCCGAAGTTGCTGTTCTGCCCTATTCAGGCAGCTCGCTGAGGCTTTTCAGCCTGGGGAAGATCTCCTGTTCTGTGGGTTGTAGAGGGCTTGGGTGGAGCGCTGTATCCGAACTGACGTTCCAGAAGGGGAGATCCCCTGGTCCTCTGGTCGGTTGCATGCACCTCCTGGGTGGGACAATGCCCCGCCTTGCCTCAACTTGCCCTATTTTGTTTATACCCACTATCCATCCAGACCCACAAAGTGAACCTGGTACCTTGTTTGGAATTGTGGAGACCGCTTGGCTTCTGTGCCTGTCTCGCTGGGAGCTGCTTTCTGGAGCTGCCTCTTATTTGGCCATCTTGGGATCTCCAACAAGCCTCTGGAATTTTCAAATGTTCAAAACATCCAACCTAGAGCCTGGAATCTGTATTTAAATAAGCAACAGCTCATGCATTGCTATGGACCACACATTGCATATATAGCATTTTCTAATATGTAGGATCAGGTCAGAGGAAGCATGTCTGTGTATGAGAACTCCCTAAATCATGCACAGTTCTGTTGTCTAGTTAGAGTTGAAATGGGTTTTGCACTTACGACCAACCATGCATTGTCACTGGTTGCATATGGTTTACCAGATGTGATCAATACTGCACTCATCTTGGTTGATATAAGGGTAAGAAAAGGGCCTTATTATAGGTTTTCTATTATGCCCCACAATCTTCGCATACCTGCTGATTAGAAAAGTTAGAACAGTTCTGTAAGAGACTGTTAGGGATGTCTTCAGTATGTGTGATCAACAAACCCCATGGTTACTCCTCTCTTGGCTTGGCACTTTGGTGTTTTAACAATGAGGAGGTGTCGCAAGGCTTGCTCCCACCACCTCCACATACTTTCATGAAGCTTGGTAGGATGCGTTCCAGGTATTGGCCCAGGCTGCCTTTATATATGCCTTTCTTAGAGAGGCTCTCCTGCCTGATTTTTGTCTGTCAGAGGTGATCCAGGAGAGACCAACTGATGACTGAAGGGGTCACCTCAGCAGCCCAGGAGACATGGGTCCTTCAGGTTGCTTTTGACAATAGCAAAACCATCAAGAGCATCTCCTCCATGATAAGACTTCTCAGTGTGTGGTCCGTGGATTCCTACATCAGCTTCCCCTCAGTGGCTGCCAAAAATCACTCAAAGGCCAAGCATGGTGGCTCATGACTGTATCCCAGCACTTTGGGAGGACGAAGCAGGAGGACAAAGCCAGGGATTTCAGATCAGCCTGGACAATATAGCAAGACCATGTGTCTAAGAAATTTAAAAAAGAAAATTAGCCAGGCTTGGTGGCTCATGTCTGTAGTCCCAGCTACTCAGGAAGTTGAGGCAAGAGGAAAAGTTGAGCCTGGGAGTTTGAGGCTGCAGTGAGCTGTGATTGTGTCACTGCACATCAGCCTGGGTGACAGAGCAAAACTCTGTTTTTTATAATAATAATAAAATTAAAAAAATAAAAACCACTCGATTCCTGGGTATCTCCCCAGGCCTACCGAATGGGAATTTCTGCTGGCCTCTGGAATCTGTTTTTAACAATTTCTCCTGGTAAGTCAAATAAACAGTAAGGTTTTGGAAGGAAGGTGCTAATTACAGAGGCTGAGAGGGAAGAAAGCAGTAACTTGTCACCTTCACCATGTCCAGTGCTGGAATAACATAAGGAGGACTTGGAAGGGCAAGCTCCACTTTAGTACCTGGCTGTTAACATAGTAGTATTATTGCCAGGTCCTAAACCCGCCACACCTTCAGGATTACTTATCTCAGTAAATAATGTTTCCACTTTATTTATGTATTTATTTATTTTGAGACTGAGTCTGATTCTCTTGCTCAGGCTGAAGTGCAGTGGTGTGATCTCTCCTGGGGTTAAGCGATTCTCCAGCCTCAGCTTCCCAAGTAGCTTGGATTACAAGGCACCTGACACACCCGCATAATTTTTGTATTTTTAGTTGAGACGGGGTTTTTCAATATTGGCCAGGCTGGTTTCAAACTCCTGACCTCAGGTGATCTGCCTGCTTTGGCCTCCCAAAGTGCTGGGATTATAAGCTTAAACCACAGCACCCAGCAGTTTCCAATTCTGAGGGTCTCTTTAACTCTTTCCCTCACTCTCCTCATCCAAAGTACAGCAGGAAATGCTGCCTGCTTTCACCAAGTGCCATCACTTTTAGCACCTTTGCCTGGACCGTGGCACATGCCTCTGCTTCTCCCTCCAGGCCTCCTCACCCCCTGCTGATGCCCATGCAGCAGCCAAACTGCTTCTCTGAAAACAGGAGTCAGGATATGTGGCATCAGAGCCCAAACTTGTCAGTGACTTCCAACTGCATTATAAAACAAAAGTGAATGTCCTTACAGTGGCCACCAAGTCCCTAAATACCATATCGGCCTCTGACAAGCCACACTGACTTCTAAGACCTTGTCTCCCTCCACTTCCCCAGGCCTTGCCCTCCTGCCACTCCTGAAGGACATGAGGCGTGCCTCCCCGGGGACTTTGCAGAGCTGCTCCCTCTGCCTGGAACGCTCCATCTCCAGAAGCCCCTCCTTCATGCCGGTCTCTGCACAAATGGCATTGCCCTGTGGCATCCCCGATGACCTGTCCTGTAGAGCTTCCCACTACTTCTCTCTTGCCTTATTTCATTTTCATTCATAGCACATTTTATTTCCTAACATGTATGTTTTATTTAGTTGGGTTCTGTTGAGGGCCCTCTCCCAGGCAGCAAACTGCTGATTTCTCATTGTATCTTCCATGGCACAAAGAGAGTTAGCTAGCTAGCTAGCTCTCTGGCAACTGCTGCTGCTGCTTCTTTTAGATAAATTTTATTGTGCATATTTGGGATTTACAGCATGATGTTATGGGATACACATAGTAAAATGGTTACAATATTGAAGCAGTCGAACCTGTCATCTCACTTATATTTTTGTAGCAAAAGCAGCAAAAATCATTTTTAGACTGCATTCTAGCCTGGGCAGTAGAACAAGAATCCTGTTCTCTCTCCCTCTTTTTCTTCCTCTTTCTTTCTCTCATACATTCTTTTTCTTTGTTTCTTTCACTCTCACTTTCTTTCCTCTCCTTTTCTTTCTTTCAAAAAAAAAAAAAAAAGAAAAAGCAAAAAGGTCAATAACATTTAAGAAAAAAAAATTAAAAAAATAAAATATAAAGTGGGTCTGAAGCAATACTCTTGGCAATTCAACATGCTGAATTGAAAACGCATGTTTCTCTCAGTGCTTTCTCCAAATCCCTCAAAAATGACAGTATGTCCGTCCCCATTCTGCTTATCTTCAGATCAGTTTCCCACTCCCCACCTTGTCCTGCTCTGCTCTGTAATGTAAAGGGGCTAACCTCTGCAAGGCTGGGCTTCCTGGACTTCCATGGGTTCAGCAAATAGGAGCACTGGCAGGTAAGAATCTGAAGATGGGGAGAGAAGGCAGAAACCGGATGACTTCTCCTGTCCCTCTCTACCTCAGGCAGGCAGTGGCTACGTCCTGGGGCTACAGCTCCCACTAGACAGACCTACCACGATTCTAGCTTCCAGCAGGGTTATGAGGCCCTGGGCTCTGGCAACACCACCTCTTCCCTTTGTCCCTTTAGCCTGTGGTGGTGGTGCTATTGCTAACCTCTAGGTTGCCTCACAGACCTTTGCTGGCTCCTTAGCAATTCTATGATCTGGACAGAATTGGGGCAAGGACACCATTCAACTCAATACAAAGCAATGTAAGTATAATATTTAGAAATATCGAAGTGAATCACAACAGAATCAGCTAAAAGTCAAAGGTCCTTACCTCTGGAATTCCTTGCATTTACTTTGCATAGCTTCAAATACTCAGAGTGGGTGTATTCTCCTGATTGGGCCATGACTAACACAGGTGGCAAAAAAACAATAATTATAAATAAGCATAAACCCAGAGAGACAAAGAGGATGAGGCAAGAAGTAATGAGTTACTTGCAAAAAAGTAACTCATTTTTGCAAGATGGGAAGGGATGGAAGAATGGCCACTGCCTGAGGAGGGCAGAGAAGACTGCACCCTTAGTATCTAAAGAAGGGATTGCCAGTAAAGACCCTGGGAAGTCCCTGGGATGTCTCAGGCTTCAGAGGTACCAGACAACTTGAAAAGTGAGAATATGTAACTCAAAGCAAGAGCACTGCTTGAAGTCCATGTAGGTTTACTCTCCCACCTCACACTAAAGACCTGAGGCTTACTCTTCGTAGACTGGATAAGAGCAGCTTCAGACTGGGAGCCACTAGGGGAGGGCAGGAGAGTGGCCCCATACCAGAAACAAGAGGATGACGAGAATATTTTCATCCTTAACAGTGGGACCCTCCTACACACATAACCTTGATTGAAAGATTCTTCATTGGAGAAACAGTATCCCCAGAAAAGACATTTAAATTTTGATACTGGAAGAGAGATGAGACAGGACCTAACAAAAAAACCAAGTAATTGCCAAAATCCCACCTTCAACAAACCCCACCACATTACCTGCTAAGAGTTTGACAATGTTGAAATAGTAGAGAAAAGGAACCTGAAGAAACATTTAGGAAGAGATTGCAATTAACAATAGCCATATAGGGAACTGAAGAATGAAAATACGAGGCAATAATTAACTCCAGAAAAACAAATCCTTGAGCACTACTTGGTTCAGCAGTGAACAATATTTGTGTAGTCAAAATAAGGCAAACAATTGATTATGGATCAATAATGGGACAGATATGAGAAGGGGAAATAGGGCCATTGTGTAACTCTAGATGTCATAAATAACATTTAAAGTTGACAAATTAAGAAATAGTGGTGTATTAGTAGTTTCCCTGTGTAACAAATTACCACAAACCATGTGGCTTAAAACAACAAAAATGTATTCTTTCACAGGTCAGAAGGCCAGAAGTCTAAAATCAAGGTGTCGTCAGGGTTGGCTCCTCTTAAAAGGCTCTGAAGCAGAATATGGTCCATACCTCTCTCTGAGCTTCTGGGGATTGTCAGCAGTTTTGGTATTCATAGGCTTGCAGCTGCAGAAGTCTAATCTCTGCCACCAGAGAAGACATCATCTGGTCATCTTTACATCGTGTCTCTTTCTGTGAGTCTCTTTTCTTGTTCTTATAACACCAGTCATAGTGGACTTAGGGCACACCCTATTGCATATGGCCACCTCTTAACTTGAATAATTACATCTACGAAGACCTTGTTTTCAAATAAAGTCACCTTCTGAGGTTCTGGGAAGAATGTGAATTGGGGCAGGGACACTATTCAACTCAATACAACCAGTGTAACTGTAATATTTAGAAATGTTGAAGTGAATTACAACAGAATCAGCTAAAGGTCAAAAGTCCTTACCTCTGGAATGGAAACTGGTGGGTGGAGAGAACACAGTAGGGAAACAGTGTTCCTGCTTATAAGGTTTAGAAAAGACACACCTATTGCATACTGACACCATGTCCCTTCCTTCAGGCCAGTAGGAGTATCATATTTCTTCTCCTTCTGGTTGTCCAGGTGTGGTCAAATGGCTAGTTCCTAATGATAGGTTGGGTGAAAAGGACATGTGTGTTCAGAGCTCTAACCACCAGGGTGGGACCGTTCAGCTCTATTCTTCCTGCCACAGGGACAGGGAAAGCATGTGTGCAAACAGAGCTTCTTTCAGTCTAAGCAGAGTGTCCCCTGGCTAAGGTCTGAGTATTTGTTCCCCCCTCCCCAGCCACCACAAATCCATATGGTGAAACCCAACCCTCCAAGATGATGGCATCAGGAGTGGGGCCTTTAGAAGGTCATGAGGGTACAGTCCTCAGGAATGGGATTAGTGCCCTTATAAGAGAGATCCCAGAGCGATGCCTTGCTCTTTCACCAGGTGAGGACACAGCAAGAAGGCACCCTTTAAACCAGGAAACAGGCCCTTACCAGACATCAGACTTGCCAGCACCTTGATCTTAGACTTCTCAGCCTCCATTACTGTGAGAAATAAATTTCTGTTGTCTGCAAGTTACCCAGTTTAGCAGCCTAGACAGACGAAGATACCCAGTTGTATCAGACATGAAATTCTTGTTTTTGTTATCTGCTGAGATTTTGAGTTTGTTGTTGAGTTTACAGCCACACAACCTAGCCTGTCTTAATTGACACAATGCATGGAGTATTATTTGAATTTGATGCAATTTACATGTACTTACTATTCTGATAAATGTTAAAATGAATAACATAAACCATAAATGGTAAGAGATAATATATGAAACCACTTAGCATTGGTGATTTTAGCAGGTCACTTTTTAAATGACACAATATTCTGAGAGTACTGGATTCTAAGTTCTGGCAGGCATTGTCAAAGTGGGGCACGGGATACATGAAGCCAAATCTTACTGCATAGTTTTTTAAATCGGATTTTATTACTTAACGAGTAGTACCCTGAATTAATCCAAATATGGATATGGCTCATTTTCCACAATGTCTCCTGTGCTGGAGTATGGCAAAAGAAATGTGTCTACTTTTTGGAGTCTAGTCTTCTTTTTGGGTTCCATCTGTGCCTAATCTTTTTCTTGCTGAGTGAATAACAACAGGTTCTAAAAATTTACTTCCAAACTCCTCTTTCAAGTGGATTTTTAAAACTCTATAAATGATCAATACCATTACCTGGGTATGAATTTATTTCTATTTAGAAACATAATCATCTCCTGTGTAATGTGATGGTGAAGAGGTTCCCACAGGTGAGTCTGCTCCCACCCACTTGATGTCACCTCTCTGTTACTGCCTGGGTGATAAGTCCTATCAATCTTGCATCTTCTACTTCGGTTGCAATGTCAGCTGCCCATATTTGTGGCTTTCAATTTATTCCATGATTGTGAGTCTTTATTCAATATACTTTTCATTATGCAGGTCAAATACCACCCAGTATCCAATTCTCCTCTCCTTCAAAGAACCTGGAAGGATCATTATCTTCCTCCCTGCTGAAGTTAGACAAAGTCATGTGACTAATTCTAATGAATGAATGGCATTTTAATGAAAATATTTATGTAACAAAGAAGATATAAAGCTCCAGTAACTTGTTATATCAATTTCAAGAAATTTTCAATTCAATTCCAGTACAACAAAATGATACAGTTTTTAAATCTTCACTGTGATGAGATCCCAATTAGCTAATCAGACTGTGAGCTCTCTGAGGCAGAGCTGTCATGAAACCCCCACACACTAGATGCTCAATACACATCTGTTGAATGGATGAATAAAATATTAAGTGATAAGTGACCATAATTCTAATAATGTGTCTTGATTAAATCATTCTCATTTCTCCTCAGTGTTCATTGGAACAGTTTACTAATTTAGAAAATTACCCTTAAATGAAAAAGATTATTTTATCAGTGAGATTAGCAAAAATACTCTGGCTTCTCAAAAAAGGTTAACATGAAATCTAAGAAGGAAATTCCAGGGAGTTTTGCTGTTTCTGAACTTTGTAATAAAGATGGCCCAGAGGTGCACATATCGTAATATGATTCTTTCTTTTTTTTTTTTTTTTTTTTTTAGAAGGAGTCTCACTCTGGTGCCCAACCTGAAGTGCAGTGGTGTGATCTCAGCTCACTGCAACCTCCACCTCCAGGTTCAGGTGATTCTCCTGCCCCAGTCTACGGAGTAGCTGGGATTACAGGGGTGTGCCACCATGCCTGGCTAATTTTTGTATTTTTAGTACAGAGGGAGTTTCACCATGTTGGCCAGGCTGGTCTCAAACTCCTGACCTCAGGTGATCAACCTGCCTCAGCCTCCCAAAGTGCTGGGATTATAGGCATGAGCCACTGTGCCAGGCCCCTGGTTTTCTTCTTTCTCTTTGAGTTTAGTGATTTGAGGCTGTTACAAACTGAATGTTTGTGTCCCTCCAAAATTTGTATATCGAAGCGCTTACCCACAGTGTGATGGTATTTGGAGGTAAGGTCTTTGGGAGGTGATTAGGTTTAAATGAGGTAATGAGGGTGTTGCCCCCATGATGGGATTAATGACTTTATAAGAAGAAAAAGTGACAACAGAGCTTCCTCTCTCTGCTATGTAAGGACACAGTAAGAAGAAGGCCCTCCACAGTTAGGACAAGGCCCTCACTGAGAACTGAATCAGCCAAGACCTTAATCCTGGAATTCTTAGCCTCCAAAACTGTAAAGCATGAATGTCTGTTGTTTAAGCTATCCAGTCTATAATATTTTGTTACAGCAGCTCCAGCTAAGACAAAAGCCAAATTCCCATTTTCTCTACCTCTCTTAGAAATGTAATATTATTTTTGCACGCCACAGTCACCTCTTGCTTGCAGTAACCAGCCTAAGATTCTACTGCCTCTTTAGGTAGAATAAGTAACACGTCCATCAGTGACCACTCTGAATCATCGAATATTTCTTAATTGAGGCAGGAATGGTTTCTTTAACCACCACTGTTGCATAGCATTGTTGGCTGTTAGGCTCCAACATATGCATGGTGCTCTTGGGTTTCATGCAATGCAAATAAATGGAAATGTTCACTAGACTCCAAGAGATTCCAATTTGAAAAAATAGAAAGTTCAGTAATTCAGCCACAAATTTAACTTTTAAAAAATTCTCTGGATTGTATTATACCCCACAAAGTTGTGATATTTTTATTTTTTTCCCTCTTGGTAAATACATTTAATATGCTGCCCTGGCTTGTATTGACAATATTATGCCCCTGCAGTTTCCTGAAAATATGGCCTTTTGCACTGGCAAACAGTAATGGGAATAAATTCTTTAAGCACTATGTAAAAAGCTTACTTGAAATTTTGAAGTCTCATACCAAAATGCTGACTATTAAATAGAGATTTGTTATACAATGCCAAATGAAAATGTGCTGCCATACATAATTCACTGGATAAAGTTTAGTTTTTACATCATTTTGATAAATTTACCTCATTTGCCAGTATAGCTACAAATCATACCTTATGGTTGTCATGCAAAGGCAGTAAAATATTACATACTTCAGATGACCTCCATCCAGAAATGCTTTTCACTGTTCACATTTTATCTTTCAAATAGTACTTTCTTTAGAAGCAAATATAACTGCCATTATAGAGAGAAGCTACCAGCCTGGGACAAGTCCTAGCATTTAGTGCTCTGACAGATCTTAATTTGGATATTAGCCAAAGTCAATAAAACTTGTTCATGCAGAAACTTACCTGGTTTTTACCACATCGAGGGGGTGCATCAGGCAAATTTCTACAAGACCTGAAAGATGATAAAGAAAGTCCAATAAACACTTATGTAAACACTGGTTCTTATCTCCTTGACCCTGTCGATTTCTCAAGTATGAGGGTTCAGATAAAGAACTTGGGACTTTGGATATGACAGCTAATAGTAACAGGATAGTGGCAAAAAACAGAAGCAAAATATGATTTTATTTCAATGGGAACAAGATATGTGAGCGAATACTTTCTTACAAGTGCTCAGGCAGGGATGTGGGGCAGGAGGGAAAAGAAAATTTAAAAAAGAATCAGAGGTGCTAATTCCAATCAACTGGGAGGGCATTATGGCTTCCCATTCCAGCCCAATAATAAGGATATGTGGAAGGAGGGGAGGAAAGAAAAGAAGGAAGAAAGGGCAGGAGGCTCCTCGAATCTCTTCCAGCTTTGCTATGTTAGTAAACACAGCAAATCAGAAACCTCAGTTTCAGTATATATGAAACAAAGATAATGGTGTCTCTTCCCTTCCAAGGTGGTTATAAAAAAAAATACATATCAATACAATAATAGCTTAATACAGAATATTTCTTGCTAGATCACTGTGTGCTAGGCACTGTTCTAAGCAGTACTTAGATTACCTCATTTAATCTTCACAAGAACTTTATGTGATAGAATGTATTATCCCCATTTTACAAATGAGATCATTGAGGCACACAAGTTAAATAACTTGTCTAAGATGTTACATCTAGGAAGTAGTCTTAATTTCCACAAAGCCCTGATCTTAACCATTACACAGTGAAAGAACTATAGCTTCTTGCAAATAAATTGTAGAACTCTCTCCTATGGTCTGAGCAGAGAAGGCTACTTAATTATAATGAAAACTACTGGTATGTAACAACAGGAGTAGTACAAGTAGTGTTAAGTACTAGTAGTTGTAAAAATAATTATAGTAGTCATCATTATGGTATTATAGAGGTAATAATAGTAATAGTTATCTACATATGGATGGTCATTTAACTTATATGGTCACTGATACGCACAACAAGCGGACAAGGTAAGTATCATTATGATCTTTCCTTTAAGATAAGAAAAATGATGTTGATAGTGTTCAACTGATTTGCCCAAAGGCCACACAACAGTATTTGTGAGTAGTTTCTTATAGGCAGAGCATTTACCTCCATTTATAAACGAACCCAATTTGAATTTAACTGTGATGTAGTTTATCTTCCCCATCCCATATTTATCCATACAAATGTCTTTTCCTTTCCATACTGGCGAGGTCCAGAAAGCTCAAAGGGCCTATACCTATCTGAAAGCCCACTTTGCCTCTGCAGAAGCCTTAGGAGGTTTTCCCTGCATATGCCTGCTCTAGGTTGCAAAGTTCTATGTACTGACCAAAGCTGTCTTACTTTGGCTACAATGAATAAGATCCAATATGGATGTTTGTGCCAAAGGCTTCCCAAGTCAAGGACCCAATTGGAGTCTCATTGCGTAGAGACAGGAGGAGACAGGCTCAGGGGAGCAGAGGCCACAGGATCACTGGACACAACAGTAAAGCCTCTGGGTACTGTTTTAGCTTTATTAATAAGGCTTGTTACCCAAGGTAGCATGAGCAGAAATCTTCCTGGTAAACTGTAAGGTCTCTATATACTTCTCCTTGCTTGAGAATTCACATTTACCCCAAAATAAGAATCAGGTGACCAGAATTTTTGCCCTGATTCCTTCAGAGAATCATCATTTACCCATGATGACATCAGTTCCTTATCTGTAAAGCAAAAGATTAAATGGTCTAGAATAACTTTGAGGTCTAATGTTCTATATTTGTTGCTGTTTTTGAATCTGACTCATATATATATACATATATATACACACACACACACATATATATATACATATATTATTTATAATTGTAATTTAAGCTTTCTTATATTAGCTATAAGATAAAACCCTAATCCTATTTTAAAAATGTACTCTGGAAACTCAGACTTTAAGAATAGCATCCTTAACTTGCACTGCAGCAGACATCCATTAAGTGCACATCTGTGCACCTCATGCACATAAGGAAAGAAGACACTCAGAATCAGTTTACCAAAGCAAGTATACAAAGCTTCTCCCACTGACTTGACATTAGAGTAGAAGCAGAAAACACATACCAAATAGCACTGGTTGGTACATCTCTCAAAAAGTTTACCAAAAGAACCCACAATACCAAAAAATTATTAAAGCTTACAGCACGACTTGGAGAATCAGACCAAATTTATATAAATCTGTTTACCTATTTGCAAAATTGTTTCAGTTTCCTATGTGCTAATGCACATTTCTGGTAGTAAACAGATAATAGATCAGATGATTATACTTTTGTGATTACTTGAAGTTATCTTTTATTCTATAGTATGCACCAAAACACTCATTTATTCATTTGACAAACTTGTACTGGTTGCCCTCTATGTGTCTGGTATTGAGGATGGAGTCTAGTGAGGGGAACAAATAGACACATAAGAACAAATAATAGTGGATATTCAATGCTCAGAGTTTATGAGAGCACATTGGAGAGAGGCCCCTGACCTAGCATGGGATCAGGTGAGGGGTGGGAAAGGGATTCAAGGCAGAAAGAGGACAGCATGAGCATGAAGCATGGAGGAAAGACATTGCACAAAAAAAAGAAGAAAAGAGGCAAGAAGCACTTGAGCATTACGGCAGCCTAGGGTTGAAGGCAGGGCATGGCAAAAGATGAGTCTGGAAGTGTACAGGTGAGGCTCAAGTTCATATTTAGGCACTTCCGCTTTATCCCATAGGCCACAAGGAGCCAGCGAAGGATTTTCTTTTTTAAATAACTCTTGGTTGTTTCTTCCTATTACCAATGTACTGCATGTTTGTTGAAGACATTTTGAAGAGTTGTAAGTGGAGGAGTGGTATTGACTTCTGCTAATGTGCTCTCCCGTGATCTAATCATCTGCTCCCTTCAATTCCGCCCAGTGCTCCCAATTACAGCTAATCACATGCAAGCACAGGAGCACTGATGTCCCAGTCCTCTCACCATTGGTAACCAGTTTACCAGCAAAAGCATCGTCTCTCATCATAGTATAGATGTCTTGGTGTCCTATGCACCTCTAAATCTGAGAGTCACTGGTCATCTATGAAACTACCTGCAAAACTATGAACTGGCCAAAAGGAAGACGGGACTTAAATGGTCAAATATAACATGTTTGATCCAGGATCTCTGTGTGATTATTTATTCACTGTTATTTTTAATCAAAACAAGTCATTTGTAGAATTTACATTAGCAATAAAAGTCAAGGACTTTTATGCTATAGGCAGAGAGAACAGAAATGTTAGAAATTATACGGAGGTTTTGACTTTGATGAGTTCAGAGTTAAATATGAATTCACTCAGAGTGGGAATGGATGCTTGCTGTCCCCCACAGACAGCTACAGACTGTGAGACTCTGATTATTATTTATGAAGATAACCATATAAATAGAATCAGATTAATTACGTTATATAGGCCTAGAAGTGACCTCAAGGAACTAAATGGTACCATGCGCTTATTGGCAATTCTATAACCTAGCTTGAAGTCACAAACTAAATAATAAGTTAGTGAGCACAAATTTTAATTATTTATCTTTTCTCATAAAATTCAAAGTCTAATATAGAAAAGAAGATGACTCTGAAATATCAGCTTCCATTTAGTAATCCATCCTAATCGCCAATTTAAGACACACTGATCTCAAGACAAATAAGACTTAGAAGTGTTGCTTTCACCAACCTGGCATTTATTAAACTTACCAGCCACAGATGAATTAAATGGTTCAATCTCCCCTAGTCATGCATGATATAAAAATTGTATTGCCAACCACCAACCATAGAACAACTTTCTCTGGGGAAAAACGTTATAACTTCATACTGTTTGAGCGGTAATACCAAAAAAAATATGTAAGAACCTAAATAATTATAAATTTAGATCAGTGCTTTTCTTAGACTCTCTAGCTGATTTTAGATTTAAATTTGGTGTTTCATATTAGAACCAGAAAAAGTCATTTTAGACATAAAATGTCTTCAAATCATGCTTAATTTTAAATGGGCTGGACTATTTGTATCTTCCATTCATTTTGGGAATAAAAAGCAGAACCAAAGCATAACCAAATAACAGTATGAAAATAATTAGAAAAACATAAAAACATGTATTTTCTCAAATAACATACTATATTTCAGAAAGTTAAAAATGTTCCATATGTTATTTTTATTTGAGGCAACTGATGATTTATCACAATAACAAGGAAACAATAATTACTATTAGATTTGTTTAAACTAGACAAAATATTGATTTTATAAGGCTGAACATTATACATGGAATTAGGAGAGCCCCAAAGAGGATTGATATTGTGAATTTAACATATTGTGTGCAGATTTATGCCATGTTTGTGAACATGACTATATCGCTAAGATTTGAATGAAACTGGTAATGTGACCCTACTAGGGGCACAAAACTGTATGGGTTAGCCCTTTAGTTTGTACCTTAGGATAGCCCCCAAATGCTCTGTTCTTTGAGCTGGCTCAAGTACATGCCTTCACCTGAGCCAATATTGCTGGGAAAAGAATAACGTTTCCCTGCCATCTTTTCTGAGACTTCATCTTTTCTGAGAAGATCTCCTGGCTGCCTGTTCAACCACAAAACTGCACTGATCATTAACACCACCCCCACCTTCCTCTGAAATAACCTGCACCGCATTCTTCTCCTTAAAAAAAAAAGTGCAAACATCATCACACCATGATTAATCATGATTAGTGAGAGAACAGTTTCTCCTCAGTGTTCAATTCCTAGAACGTTTCCTTTCCTCAGGAATGTTCTTCTTCTATAAGGACACATGCACATGTATTTCTGAGAATCCTACTAACCTTCAGATCTCAATATAGGCAACCCTTTTCCCAGAAACCCTGGGGCAGAGATGGTTAGTTATCCTCTTAGTAGGCATTTCCTCTTCTTCCTGGCCACCCGGAATAAATATTGCATTTCCCAGCTTCTTTTGCTGCTTGGCATCACCATGCAACTAAGTTCTAGCCAAAGGGATATAAGGGAAAGTGGTTTGAGCAATATCTGGGAAGTTTTTTTAAAGAGAGGGAGGCTGCTCTTCTCTTTCTCCCTTCTTACTGGTAGCATATGGACATAGGCTGCCATGTGGGACAACAAGGTGACTTTGGACATAGAGGCCACACACAGCACAATAACAAGATAGACATAGTAAAATTCTGGGTTGTCTACCTCCAGACATTCATGTTGGAGAAAAATCTCTATTTTCCTTAAACTACTGTGATTTGGATTTTCTACTACATATGCTAATCTAGTTCTGATACAGGAGCTCCCTGAACTTGTATTATTATGTGACACTACCACTGTTTCTTTTCTTATCTAGAAGCTCCATGAGGACAGAGACTCCATCTGCCCTCTTCATGTTTGTATCCCCACCACTCTGCACGATGGCCGGCACTCAGTATGCTCAATAAGCATTTGGTGAATAAATAAATTAATACTGATTAGGGTTTCTGCTGATGCCATTATGTCAGCTAATTCTCAAGATAAATTGAACTGGCAGGTACTTATTCTGCATTTAATTCATTAGTATGAGCCTTATATAAATAAGCAGATAAGGACAGAGAAACATTCATAAAATGATAATAAATAAAGCACGGTAATTACCTGAATGCAGAAGTACGATATTGTTAATCACATATCCTGCTATGTTGATGTTAGAAAACAACTAATCAATCAGTACCTAATAGACTGACAAATGAATGTCGAGAGCTGCGTGCAAGCACGGTAATGTGCTAGGTGCTGGAGAACACAGCCTGATGCTGCGACAAGGCTGCCTGAAAGGCTGAAGGATTTCAAAGCTCAGCACAGGAGTGACACATTGAGAAAGGCCTTAGGTGTAAAGGGAAGGCACTGAGCAGAAAATAGCAATATGCATAAAAATATGGTTCAGGCCTAGTAATTTAGTGTTGTTTTGATGGTGTGAAATGTTATTTACATTCTGCATCAATTCTAGTATTACATAACTGTTTACGTTTATCCCAAATCGTCTTCCTTCTTCAAGGAACTATATTATAGTTCTGATAAAAACTAATGACAGAAAATACAGATAATCATTAAAAATTTTTAAATTAAAATGTTATATCATCTGTTGCCTGGGTATTCTTTATATTTGAGATTACTTGCCCTAAGTCACAAGCTTGATTTCTGGCAAGTAAAGACCATTTAAAATGTCAATGTGTGAGTGAGTGTGTGTGTGTGTGTGTGTGTGTGTGTGTGTGTGTACACATAAGGAAGTAGTTCTTAAAATTTTCACCAACTTTGCCTACAACCATTGATAGATTATCTCATAACTCAACGATATCATTTTTCCTAAGAGCTAGGAGTGGAAAACCACATCAAAAGTATAACTTCCCAGAAAAGATGGCTTGTTCTTTTTCATTCCAGAGATTTAAAATGCTTACAACATAAAGCAGAAGATCTTATCCTCAACCCCCACCCCTTCTTTTTTACCCATTCCTTTACAACCTGGGCCACAGAAAAGAGACAATAGTGAGTGCAGAACTACGTAAGTGGACTGATTGACTATGGAACATACCTCATCCCTGCCAATCCCTAATGGAACTCTTAGGTACAGAAATGTAGAAGGCTGATGTCATTCCTGTGCTTTCCTTCCCACTCTACCTCTGCCTTTACCCAGGAACAGTGCTGCAATAGGCTTTAGTAACTTTTCAGCAACAGGAAGAAGGGATGTAAAAGACAAGCTTGGTGACCCAAAATAGCCATAAACATAATTAAAGGACAATGTTGAATGATGCTTCAGTACAGTTTATTTTACTATACACAATGTTATATACTGTTCAGTTCTAAGATACATTATTAGAGAAGAGTATCTAAATTTACTCTGCCTTATTATTACTAAGTCAATTCACTGCTCCTTTCTCTACAGTTCCCTTGCTTGCACTAATTATTTTACAGTGCATGACGTATATCAAGAATAGCATTTATCTGGCTGGGCGTGGTGGCTAATACCTATGATCCCAGCACTTTGGGAGGCCAAGGCAGGTGGAGCATGTGAGGCCAGGAGTTTGAGACCACTTTGGCCAAAATGGTGAAATTCCATCTCTACAAAAAATACAAAAATTAGTCAGGCATGGTGATGTGAACCCATAGTCCCAGCTACTTGGGAGGCTGAGGCAGGAGAATTGCTTGAACCTAGGAGGTGAAGGTTGCACTTAGCTGAGATCATGCCACTGCACTCCAGTCTAGGTGACAGAATGAGAGACCTTGTTTCAAAAAAAAAAAATTATCATATGATACTCTGTCTCTCCACACTGCTCCCCAATCCCCCAGCCATTGCAGCCATTGCAATATTCAACATCAGACGCTGTCACCTATGTGAATGGTATCTCTAGGTTGTGAACAACCTATGTAGCCAAAACAAACAATAAAATTTTTGAGAAGAGGGAACATTTATCTTTATATAACCACTGAATAAATTACATCAAATACCTGAAACCCGGTGAAGAAGTTCTCTACCTACTACACTTACTCTCTTGGTGATCTATCCCAATTCACGGTTTCAATTATGTCAAAAACAATTCACCAATTTACATTTCTCGTCCAGATTTCCCTTTCAAAGTCTAGATTTAAATATCTGATTGCCTGTTTGACATCTCTGCTTGGATATCTAGTAGCCTAGACATTCAGTTTAAAACTGGATTCCTGACCCTGCACACCTCCATCCCCTTCCAAAACAACATGCTCAACCTTAGAATCATACTGGATGCTTCTGTTTCTCTCTTTGAATCTATGTGGAAATCTCTCTGACTCTACTTCAAAATATTCAGATTTCTACCATCCCTCACAACTTCTATTTCTCCCACTCTGGTCCAAGTCATAACCATTTTTTAGCAGATCATCTGTAGCAGCCCCTTAATAGGCCTCCCTCCATCTACCTTTGACCCCTCCCATCTGTTCTCACCCCACAGTGATTCTTTTAAATTACAAGTAATTTCATGTCATTCCTCTGGTCAAAAATCATTCCCCATTATACTCAGAGGAAAACTACCTATCATCCAGGCTGCATTATTCCTCCCACCTGCTGTCTTACTACTCTCCCCTCCGCTGGCTCTACTGCAACCATGCTGGCCTCTCTGCTGTTTCCCAACCTTGCCAGGCCTTCAGTAATAGGCCTTGGGTCTAACTATTCCCTCTGCCTGGAATGCTCTTCCCCTAGATTCCACTTGGCCAACATCCTTCACATGGACCATGAGTAACCCCAACCACTCTAACACAGACCTGCCCCTCCTTAGCCAGCAGTAATAAATGTCTTCATGCTGCTCTGCTTTTTCATTTCCCTCTAGTGCTTACCAACTTCTAACATACTATATCATTTATCTATTTGTTGTGTTTATTGTTTCCTATCTGTTTCTCCTGCTAGAAATAAACTTCACGAACATTCATCTATTCATTGTGGTTAATATTTCAAATCTGTCTCTTCTGATAGAAATAAACTTCAGGAGAGCAGAGACCTTCATATTACCCATCGATATGCACTAAGTACCCAGAACATGCCTGACACCTAGTAGTGCTCAGTAAAACTTTGTTGAAAGAGAAACTGAATTATAAAAAACAATAAAACTGCTACAATTATAGAATTCCATTTCAGTGGTATGTAGAGGATAAGGTTTTAAAAATTTAGTTTACAGAAAAGGAACTCTTCCAGTCCAAAGAATCCATGATGATAACTTTTTAAACTGATCATACTTATTTTTTAAAAACTTATTTTAGTTACAAGAAGAAAACAAACAACCCCATCAAAAAGTGGGCAAGAAGGCAAAGGATATAAACAGATACCTCTCAAAAGAAGACATTTATGTGTCCAACAAACGTATGAAGAAAAGCTCATCATCACTGGTCATTAGAGAAATGCAAATCAAATCCACAATGAGATACCATCTCATGCCAGTTAGAA
>CAUYLG010039558.1:0-21966 GCA_963573385.1 Cacajao melanocephalus
GCGCCGAGAAGCGCCGTGCTGGGGCGCCGGCAAAATAGCCGCGCCGGCCAAAAAAGTCGCGCTGGCGACCCGTGTGGCTCCTCCGCCGGGAATCTCCTAGTCTGTGGGCAACAAGAATTCGTCTGAAAGTGCGGCGTCCACTGGCTCTCTGCGCTTTCACTGGGAGCTACAATCCTGAGCTGTTGTTAATCGGCCATCTTGGATCTCTCTCGTAAACCTCTTTTCTTGACAAATTACTCAGCCTTTATAGCAGTACAAACGGACTAACATGGAAAGTATTCCATAAGTATTTACTTCCCTTTCTTAACTCACAGAATTACCAAGGATCCAATGAGATGATACCGATGATGCTTTGCAAACTCAAAATCCTGACATAGATTTGTGTGATGGGTGAGGAGAGTATCTGTAAATGTCTCTCAAAATTTTCTCTTTGTCTAGAACCTGAAACCTGCCCAGACTTGCACTGTCTCTTCTTTCACAAGCCCCAGCCCTTGTTTGCTTAAGTCATTCACCACAATCTATAGCAGCTGGAAGTTTCCCCTTCATCTCTTTCCACCCACCCACACATACCCAAAGTGGGCCCTGAGGTCCCTGCAGAGCAGATTTCCTTGACAATTGCTTTTTTCCCCCAGGTATACACTTGGGCCTTCTGAGGGAATTCCCAGGGAGACTCCAAGCTTGGGAATTTTAGTCTGGAATTGCTGCGCTCCAGGCATCCTTCCCTCAGCTCCTAATAGCTCTGCCTTGGGAAGTCCTTTCCAGGAAGGCTGGCTCAGCAACCTTTTATGGTTGGGAAAGTTCCAAGAAATGGAGGAGGATGAGGGCTCCTGGGTAGGATTCCACGGTTAATGTGTTTGGGAACTGGTAGGTCAGACAGAGCCTTAATTCACTACTGTGTGATTTTAATCTCTGAGAGAGTTAATATATAGGGTTTGCTAAACTTATTAGACCAAAGGACAGTTATTTTCTAAGAAGTATTCATAGGACAAAATGTTACATGGAACTTGCTTTTGGAAATATGATTCCCCACCCCCAAACCAGATGAGATTCATTCTGGTTTCTGTCTTCTAAAACGATAGCCTTTTCATTAAGATGGATCTGGTCCCAGCCCAAACTGCAACGAGAACTGACAATAGTGTCCAGTATAACCGGAGCATGATGGAGGTGGGGCAGGTAAATGCAGGAGTGGCAGAAATTAATCTGCAGTCAGAAATTAATCGGACCCCAGACTAATGCTGGGGCAGGAGAGAGAGATACATGAGAGTGCCAGAATGCGGTAGATATGGTAGATGCCATGGCAGGGTGAAGGCATGCAGGTGGGAGCTGAAATCCAGCCAGGATACTGCTAGACTAGCTGTTTTTCTAATTACTCCAGGCACAGAAAGTACCTTTGACAACCCCTCTATCTCTTTTCTAGGTGGATGGCCCAGAGGGGCACCTTTTAGCACCAGAGGGGAGGCCTTTTCTTAATTTGCATTATGGTGCCCTGTGTTTTAGTAGTGACCTTAAGGAGATGGTGCAAAGATGAGAGTGTCTATTTGGTATAGGTGTGGGAAGATTGGTGATAATTGGGAAATTTCTCCAGATAATCGCAAGGTACTCCTTGGGCAACCCCCTTTCCTGAGTTTCCCATTATTCCACTTATTAAACTCTGACGTATGTCATGCCCTGTGTACCCAGATATCCATTCATCCTGATCACAACCTGATCTACCACTTACCACACCATCTCAGAACATTGTCTGGCAGATTAAAATATCTCCACAGCTCTGCTAACCCACTCTTATATAACGACTAACTCCTTCCCCTTTTTAATCGCTTTATCTATAAGTACTTTTAAAAATAAGGGCTGACAGGTTTATTGTTCAGGAATAATTGTCAAATGGCTTAGTGGACTGTACTTTCCAGTAAAAGGTTATTTGCTGGCTTGGGATGTGGGCTCCTCAGCTGTCCTGTGTCATTCCAATTATATCGCCACATAGTGAGCTCCTGATTTGTGCTTGATGTTATTGTAGGTGAGGATATAGTAGAGACAGCTCATTTGTATGATGGTGCTTCCTGGTTCTCCATTTGTGAGATGCTTTTATCATCCAGGCCTTTGACATAATCCAACCTGCTTCCTTCATCTTAAAGGTGAGGAAATGGGCCCGGAAAGGGAATGTGATTTACCCCAAATCATACTATGTGTTGGTGGTGGGACCAAGATGGAACCCAGCTCCCCAGGACTCTGGCCAGGACTCCTGAACTCATAGCTTTGGGCACTGACCTCATAGGATGAAAGGGGAGATTATATTTCTATTTGAATGTTTTCTAACACATGAAATTTATGTATAGCTATACCTAGCAGGAGCCAAAGAACGATAATTTTAAGATAGTTCTATAAACTTCATATCTAATTTAATTAAACAAACTTTTATTGATTTAAGAGAAACTGGTTAATCAAGTTCATGATTCATTCATAATCAATTTAAGTTAATATGAAAATATTTGTGGTATGAGCAAGAGATGGAGGAAAAAGGATCCAGAGAGCAAGAAGAATAGGGCAGAAGAAGGAGGATTTAGAGAGAAGTGTTACATGTATGGTGGAGAGGGGTAGATAGAAATTAGGGAGTCATCTATAGAGAGATGACAGTTGAAGAAATGAGAATGGGTGAAATTGCTGGGGACAATTTAAACAGAAACATTACATGGTAGATAATTAAAATATCCATTACCATTTGCTGTATATCCTTCTTTCCTGAGTTCAAAGCCTTTCACCAATGCTATCACATTTACCATCACAGTATCTGTTAGAAGCACGCAATAATTATTGATTCCCTAAAGCACACACAAGTTAAGTGAACTGCTCCAAACCGTAAGTAGTGGAGATAGGGCCTGAAAGTATTGCAAAGCTCTGTGCCAGTACAACAGACTCATTTAAATAATATATGCCCGTTCACGTTAGTCTTTGCTAATTCATGTGATAGTCCAGTTTTTCTTAATCAAGTTTTAGTTTGTAGCTATAAAGTTAGTACATGTTACTGTAGAAAACTGTAAATATATGGAAACCATAACAGAAAACTCATACCATCTTCCTGCTATTTGAGAAAAATTGCTATTAACATTTTAGTGTAGATTCCTTTTTCTATGCATTTTAATACCTTTTTATAATTAGAAAGATACACAATATTATTGCAGAAAATGTGGAAAATTCAAAAATATATTAAAAAGAATAGTGAAATCACCTGTAATTTTACTGTTCTAATTTTTTTTTTTAAATTTTGGCCAACAGGTATATGCAAGGTACTCAATGCCACTAATCATTATGGAAATGCAAATAAAAACCACTGTGAGATACCACCTCATACCTGGTTAGTGTAACTATGATAAAAAGACAAGAGATAACAAGGGTTGACAAGGGTATAGAGAAAGAGAAACCTTTCTATACTATTGGTGGGAATGTAAACTAGCACAGCCATTATGGAAAACAGTATGGAGATTCCACAAAAAAACTGAAGATAGAATTACCATATAACTCAGCAGTCGCTCTTCTGGATATATGCCCAAAGGAAATGAAATCAGAAGGTTGAAGAGATATCTGCACTCTCATTTTCATTGAAAAATTATTTACAATAGCCAAGATATGGAAATATTGACAGACAAATGGATAAAGAAAATGTGCTGTGTGTGTATATTTGTGTGTGTATGATGGGATACTATTAATATTCAGTCTTAAGAAAAGAGGAGATCCTGCCATTTGCCACAACATGGATGGACCTGGAGGACATTATGATAAGTGCAGTAAGGCAGGCACAAAAAGACAAATATTTTATGATCCGATTTATATGTGGAATCTAAAAACTAAAGGTCAAATATGTAGAGATAGAGAATAAAACCGTGGTTACCAGGATTGGAGTAGTGGGGAGAAAATGGGGAGATGTAGGTCAGAGGATACAAAGTAGCAAACCTGTAGGATGAAAAAGTCAAAAGAGTCAATGTACAACATAAGGAGTATAGTTGCTAATAGTGTATTATACTTAGGACTTTTGCTGAATGAGTAGATGATAACTATTCTTCCCACAGAGAAAGAAGATAACTATGTGAGATGATAGAGATGTTAATTTGCTCCACTATAGGAACCATTTTACTATTTCTATATCGATGTATATCTTATAACAGCATATTGTATAATTTACATATACACGATAAAATTTATTTTAAAAAAGGAGAACCTGGCTGGGTACAGTGGCTTATGCCTGTAATCCCAGCACTTTGGGAGGCTGAGGCAGGCAGATCGCTTGAGCTCAGAAGTTCAAGACCAGCCTGGACGACATGTAAGACCTCGTCTCTACAAAAAGTTTAAAAAAAAAAAAAGTCAGGTGTAGGGATGCACGCTTATATTCCCAGCTATTCAGGAAGCTGAAATACGAGGATCACTTCAGCCCAGAAAGCTGAGGCTGCAGTGAGCCATGATCATGCCTCTGATCTCCAGCCTGGGTGACAGAACAGGACCCTATGTCAAAAAAGAAAAGAAAAAAGAAAAGAAAAGAAGAAAAGAACATCTGGAATATCCCCCCCAAAAAAGAAAAGTAAAATTACCTGCAGCTACTCCCTAAAGTAATAATTACTGTTAACATTCTGATATATTTCCTTTGAGTATATTTTCCTACACATTCACAAAGAAAATGTTGGCCAGGCGTGGTGGCTCACGCCTGTGATCCCAGCACTTTGGGAGGCCAATGGTTGGATCACCTGACGTCAGGAGATTGAGACCAGCCTGACCAACACGAGAAACCCCGTCTCTACTAAAAATACAAAAAAGTTAGCCGGGCATGGTGGTGAGTGCCTGTAATCCCAGCTACTAGCGGGTGCTGAGGCGGGAGGATCACTGAAACCTGGGAGGTAGAGGTCGCAGTGAGCCGAAATTTTGTCACTGCACTCAATCCTGGGCAACGGAGTGAGACACTGTCTCAGAAAGAAAAGAAAAGAAAAGAAAAATGTTTTATTAAAATGTGATTATGCTGTATATATAGTTTGATACGTGCTATTTTCACTTACTATTGGATCATGAGTATTTCACCGTATCATTATATATAGTTTAAAAACATTATCTTGGATGGTTGCATAGAATTCACTTGTGTGGATGTACCATTATTTCTTATGGATGCACTATAGTTTCTTATTTTCACTAGCAGTGTGTGTATAAAAGGACCTGTGTCACTACAGTCTCATTGTCGTTGCATTTTATCTTCTATCTCTGCCAATTTGCTAGAAGAATGATGGAATCTCATCGTTTGAACTTTCATTTCTTTGCTAATGATATTGAACTTTTCTTGAACAACTCGGTTTCTGACACGTGGCTTTCAACGCCTACTGAATGCACAACTTCTAGTCAAAACCACATATACATGTTTAGGACTCATGGCTCCAGTTGTGACAGAACAATGATTGCCTTGCTAATATGTTTTATATAGCACTGGGCTCAGTGCCACAGCCGCTAAATAAATCATAAGCTCCTTGACAACCAGGCCCATATCTTAATCATTTCTGTATCCCCCATAACCCCCAGCTTATTGCCTGACACAGAGAAAGCTTTAATAAATGTTTGTTAAATTGATATGGAGGTGGAGCTTTTGTGAGGGTCAATGTTAAGTTACTAAAATAGCTTTTGAAATGTCATCATGTGAAAAAAGAATCCATGGAGTCAAAATTTAAAATCATTGCTCAGGCGTCAACCTATCATCTCATGTGATCAGAAACAATGAAGAAACAGACTTTTCTATAAAAGGGGACTTTTTTTCTGCCAAAGGACCCTTTTTCTAGCCATGGTATCAAATCCACAAACACAGCACTGTTATGATAGAGGAGAGTCAAAAGTAAAGCTACTAGAAATGAGCAAATGGCTACAAAGGAAATGAATGAATGAGGAGAAATATGGGGGAAAAAAGAAAAAATATGCAATCTAGAGCTATTTTTCCTTCAGTTTTCTACTTGGTAAATAGAGCATGAAAGCTGCAAAGACTAGTGGAAAATTTTTTGGATAAGGAAATTGAGGCTTAAAGAGGTGAACTGACTTGTCTAAGGTGATGTAGCTTCTATAAGACCATAGCTAGGACCGAGATGAATGTCTTTTTCAATGAGATCTTACCCACCACACCTCACAGCAGTGCAGTAAAGCAGTTTGGATTTCTCCATTCTCCTTGCCAGCTCTATACTTTAAACATCTTTCTCTTCTTGCACTTCTTACCACTCTCTTCTCGCACTTCTTACACTCTACTACAATTATTTGTTTTTATTTTTGCCTCCCTCAATAGATTCTGTTCTTCGAGGGCAGGAACTGAGTCCTCATCTTTTTAACTTCAATATCTAGCATAAAGCTTGATTCATCTAGATGCTTAATGCTAGTTCATGAAAGGTATCATGTTAATTACCAAAGCTGTGTTGTTATGTTTTGGCATTCAAACCCTGAGTGTCTGGAAATCTTTCTAGTTGAATAAATTTGCAAAGTGTATAATAACTCCCAATAATTTCTGCTAATTGTTAGGGTTTTGCCATAAGTAAGGGTGCACTTGGAGAGGAGGAACATGACTATTGCAGAGAAATGACAACCGGCTAGGGAAGGAGAATATGAAGGAACAGAGCAGATTAGGAAATACTGAGGAGGCTAGAGGAGAGAGGTACGGGCTAGAAGAAGAAGATCTTATGGGAAATGAGTCATTAGTGTTAATCATGTGCCTTTGTGGTATGTGTTCTCATATGTACACATGTCTCACAGTAATTCTTTGTGTAGTATCATACCCACTTTACAGATGGGACAACTGAGAGATGTTAACTGACTTGCCCAGAGTCACACTGTTAGGAAGTGGCAGAGATGAAATCTAAATTCATGTATGTCTAATTTCAAAACCTGTATTTTTTTCCTTATGTCTTTCTAATACTCCATGCTGCCTCTCACTGGCATTAAAAGGAATAAAACAGAAGAAAACTTTTTAAAAAGAATTTAAAAAATTGCATGTCAAATTAACCAAATATTAATGATAAGCTATGCGTTCTTTTGAGACTTGTCCCTGCATTTCCCTGATAGTTCTTTCACCTAGTTTATTTATGTAACATTACCTGTGAAGTGCTCTACAAAAGAGGGTCAAGGAGAAGTTATAGGTGGCAATGGTACTATGATGCGTATGTATAACTTTGGTGTTTTCAACAGCAGTATTTGAAAGAACTGAAGTTATACATACATTACCTTGCCTCATCATTGAAGGGATAAAATGCCAGCCTGTGTGCTGCTTTTGGAAGCCTGACCACCTTCAGTTAACCTCTTGCATTTTTTTGCCACTCTCTTGTCTTTATTGAACTTCCTACAAGCTCCATGATTCCCACTTCATCATGCTGCTTGTCTCGTGATTGGCAAAATTCATATTTTTTAGTTTCTTACAAGCAATTGGCAGCTCATTAGAAGTGATTAGTCTCTTTCGAGGATTTTAAAAGTTTAGAATGTATTTAGTTCCCCAAGAATGAGGAGGTCTTGCCTGGATCTTCAAAGATTTCCATTTTAGCTGCGTGTTCTCAAAAGTAAAGTTAATATCCATAGCAGTTGATTGCACCTAGTTGTCTAAACAATGTTCCAGATCTAATAAAGATTTTCTAATTATTCCCATCCTTCTTTCTGGAGGCAGCCTGGTACCAGCTTTGAGAGAAGGCAGGAAGATGAGTCTGTCTCACCCCTCTACCCCTCCAAGGCCTTATGAAGTTACAAATTCCATCTGTTCTGGAGAGGAACTCAGATTGAATAAAATATTGGGTCATTTGGTAGAGTATCTTGACTTGGTTTTGCCCAGTGCATTTTGTCATCATTCTACAAGAATCTAAAGCTTTCTTAGAAAAGTTTGCGAAATATGGTTAGGTTGAACATCTGGGATCTGAGACCTGGAAGGGATACAAATAAGCCATTTAGTTCATCCCTCTGCTTAGGTGCATCGATACCTAAATCATAAGTGAGAGATGATTTTTTATCCATTTGAAAATATTTCTAAATGGAAGTATTCTGTATCTTTTTAGTCAGTAGCCTGTTCTGGTGTTAAAGTCTCTGGCATGGTCAAGAAGTTCTCCCTAATGTTTGAATTCCTTTCTAGCTATGCCTTTATGCTCAATTGATATGAGCAATTTAGAAGTCCTAGGGAGATGCATGACATTGAAATTTGCTGAAAAGTACTCAGAGTTGGATGACAGTAGAAACAATGAAGAATAGTGCCAGCCTGCAGAGATGTAAGCAGAATAGGAAAATGTATAGCTGATTTCATCATGGATTTGCATGCAAATAAGGAGGAAGCAGTGTATGGGAGGAGGAAAACAACAGGCAGAGAGAGTAGAACTTATACTAAGTTGGACATGAACTTATACATTCATTGGACATGAATCAGTAGAGGAGAAAAATTTTAGGGCACTAATGTGAAATAATTGCAAGAGATAGGGCCCATTTCAGAGAGATTTGAGGGAATAGATTTTAAATTGAAAGAACAAGATTGATTGTATAACCCATGCATTCTGTACTATAACAACTATACTGGGAAATAGGGAAGGGAGATAGATATAGGAAAATACTAACTGGTTTATCAGGAGGGTAAGATCGTGGCATACTATCTAGAGAGCTAAGTAATCCACTGATTTTGAAGCACAAGTAAAGAATAACTCTGTTGATAGTGTGATCGGAGTGATTTGCCTTTATAAGGCCTTGGCACAATGAGAAGTTACATTTGAGAAATATCTATTTTGAATGGGTATTCACGTAGGCCAGGATAAAGATTTTCCTAGAGAACAGCTGAATATAAATGAGTAATCTTTGAGGAGTAAATTTTGGAATAGTTCATTTAGACAAATGAAAGTTCATGTTTAATCCTGAATATGATCACTGTTTCACTTGTAATTGGAGATTCTGCCTAAGGAAAGAGGAAGTTAGTTAGAGTAGGTAAAGACTATTGTCACCCAAAGTACATTCTTTCAGCCCTAAGCTGAGAAGTTGCCATTGATGAGGAAGGATGAACTCACCAAATAGATATGCCTTGTACATACTTAAAATTGCATGATCATTCTGATAGTTATGAAATGGAGCTTGCATGATTCTGAGCCCACTGCCTCAGCTAACATTCCTTTGTACTGGTGTTGGAAGTTTCTGACCAAGGCTGGCAGCTGTTATAGTAAGGATTACCAAGTAAACACTATTTCTGTGTTTGGTAGTGAAATTAGCTATTGATCTTCACCTCCCTCAGAAATTTGGCAGTAGTGATCTCTTCTCATTCATCATGATACCTCCCAGGCTTTGGAGATTCTCATAATTGTGTGAAGTTCTAAACCTTTATTCTTCAAAACATTTTACCAGTGACTAGAGAAGCTAATGAGAAACCTGTGAATTTGCTGGGTTTGAACAGTAAAGTTTGAATTTTTCTTTTTCATCTTAAACTGTAAGGAAGAGCTCAGCTAGCTGTATTTACAAAAAACAAAACAAAACAAAAAAAACAAAGTCAGATCATAAAGATGAACATATCTAATGAACAGAATTTTAGTATCTTGGGCCTTAAAGTTATAATCTTATGGCTTAAAGTGAAGGTTATTGATTTTATCCATCATAATATTTTGCATAATAATCCAAACTTTAAATCAAAGAAATAGAGAATTAGGTAAATTCCGATCAGTGAACTACTGATTAGGTAACGGTGTCTTTAAACCCAGAAGATGGCTGTAGTTCAACTCATTAAACATTAGCACTCAGGCAGTTTCCTTGGAGTCACAGGGATCCAGAGATGAGTCAGCCATGACCTTTGCCCTCAAGGGACTTGTGGTCTAATAGGAAGGAGAAGCCCAATAATAATCTAAAGTGGAATATGTTGAATATGATTAAGAGAGGTAAAGACAGCACTCTGGAATTTAGGCTTGGTAGAGATTACAGTTGAGTTGGGGTAGGGAGATCAGGTGAGGACTGGACCAAAGGACCAGGTGACGGTTAAGTGGGTCCAGTCTCCAGCAAGGATCAGGCAGGCTGAGCACAGGAAATGAGATTTTTCTGCTACTTTTTTATCAGATGGAAAAGATTTAAAAGTGGTTGAAGGGAAGCTTACAAAAAACGAAAAAGGAGGCTAATGAAATAGAAATGGTTATCTCTTTAGCTGAATACTGATATTATGGTGAATTACGGACTTTTTTTTTTTTGAGACAGAGTCTCTGCCGCCAGGCTGGAGTGCAGTGGTGAGGTCTTGGCTCTCTACAAGCTTCGCCTCCTGGGTTCAAGTGATTCTCCTGCCTTAGCCCCCTGAGTAGCTGGGACTACAGGCGTGCGCCACCACGCTCAGCTAATTTTTGTATTTTTAGTAGAGACAGGTTTTCACCATGTTGGCCAGGCTGGCCTCGATCTCTTGACCTCATGATCCACCTGCCTCAGCCTCCTAAAGTGGTTGGATTACAGGCGTGAGCCACTGTGTCCGAACAGATATATTATTGTTATACCTTGACAGGTCAGTACGGGGTATACCTCCCTAGTCTATAAAATTTGCATTTGAATTTCAGAGTTCTTACTAGAATCGATCAGGAAGTTATTACAGCCTTATGGCGCTTCTGTGAACTCATTTAATCTGTTGTCCAGCCTAGTTTGTCATAGTTAGGTGAGAATACATTTTATTTTAAAACATCTTTAGTTTTCCTTAGTAATCTGTTCAAGCATTTGCTGTCTATTTAACCAAACTCTTGTAAAGGGTCTTTTATCTTGTTCTGTCTTCAGTACAGGTGGAGATCAGCCATGTGTATAATATCCTGCAAGACTTATTAAATATTTCCCCCATTTTTATCTAGGCTTACATAGTCCCACTGTCATTGTCCGTACTCCCAACCCCCTTACTCTCCACCGCTTTGATGATCTTTCATTTTCTCTAAACCTCACATTCTATGCATCTTTCCTTATTCTCTTCTTCCCAGAGATATTTAGAGAGTGGGTCAGCCACCGTGCTAAGTGCTACAACATATCAGCCCTCCTTCTCCCACAACACTGATTTGTACCTTGCTGGTACTGTGCTTATGAGACTGCATGGCCCTTATAGAGACTATATACCATAAAGGAATGGTGTGCCTTTGAACCTCATGCTTTTAATGACTTTCATGAAAAAAATTCATCAGTGTCACTAGAAATTCTAGATTTGTTGTCTATTTCCAGTTGATTTCAGTTTCCTATGGGAATGTGATCAGCACTGATATTCTTGCAGTCTATCAGCACGCATGCTTCAGTGCTGCTTTTTGTTTGGTATGGACACTTCAGTTGGTTTATGTGAAGATTGTGTATCTGCTAGTTCATCTTCCAGTCCATTACCCTTCTCTATCTGTGTGCTCTATGGGATGAATACCATAGAGCGTTTTAGGAAGCAGGGCTATGATGGATTTATTTTAAGATAAAAAAAATAGTTTTCTGTTGTTTTCCTTGAACCCCTCCCCTGAATTTCTTTACCCTACAAAACAAGCGTAGAATCAGTAACCATAAAGTGTCATTAGTCTCTGATTTAGGTTTGAGTCTGAACTAATTTTGAATTCTTGGCTGTAATGGATGCTTTCATAATAATTATTGGCAGCATCTCTTTCCACTTTAGTTTTTATTAATACTGACTTACCTTGTATAAGAAATATGAAAAATATTTCCCTTTCCTCTATCACTTCATGTATTTGAAATGGCATCCCTTCTCTCTTCCTTCATTGAAGTGGCAGCATTGATTTTCTTTTGTTAATCTCTGCTTCTGTTTTCAGAAAAAAACAGACACATATCCCTGCAAATAGCTGTTTCTTTTGTCTCTTCTAAATAGTATTTTTTGATACAAATTTCTTTTCTTATGGTCAACTTCCCTTGTACATTGATAGAAGTGGGCACCAGAGAAATAACTCAAAATATTAGCCATGATTTCTGACTCCACCCAACAAGTCAGGCACTCGGCATTGCACATTTTTCTGTAAGTGGGCAAAACCCTGAGGATTAACCAGTTTCAGTTTAGAAAACAGTTCATTCATATTTTTGAGCATGACTTATGAAAATTTCTTGTTTGTAGATATATGCCTGTGCTCACTGCTGTAAAAGATCTTTCTTTCAAATTTGAAAGCCCTGAGCTGAAGAGCTGTCATGGAAAATAGGCAATGGAAAAGTCTCCTAAAATTGTTCCAATTTAAGCCAACTCGTTCCATTTATAAAACTATTATATAGGCAGTCGGATGTCTGCTTTCAGCAAGTGCATGCGCAGTGGGATCTGAAATAGAGAGCATATGAAATCCACAATTCATACGATAAGATATCCTTCCTGAATAATGAAAATTGCAGTAGGGAAAGAAATCTTCAAGCAAGAATCAGCTTTTTAAGCATTTGTTTTTTAAAAAAAGAGATCTGTGCCCATTGTGAAGTAAGAGAGCATAAAATATACCCTTTGGCAAGAGAAATAAAAATACTCCTTACTACCGATGGCAAACTGTAGACAAATGCTCTGTATGTGGTATCACGTGTAATTATGTCATTTCATCTTGAAACATTTTATAGGTTTGCCTTGCTGGATGTCTGTTGTCTCAATCTTGTCTCATATGCATATACTCAGTTATATGTATGTATACATATAATTTGAATAGATAAATCCACCTAAATTAACTACTCTTGACTTTTTCTTTGCTATGTGGCTGGAGGGGTCACATACTTGAGATTTCAAAATAAAGAACATTGAAGGTATCAGTGGAAAAGAAATCTTAGGGAAAAAAATCTATTATCTGTTAGTTCCTGTAAAGAAAAGTTCAGGTAATGGAAGATTCAGAGTGAATTCTATAAACAAAGCTGGTTTAGGTGATGAAGTTTCATTTGATACAATGACATCAAAGCTTGTTGTAGCAAATCTTAGAATTCATCTATAACTCACACGCACAAAAACAATATAGCATGCTTTTATTAGTACTGATTAAACTACAAATATAAGCTATTCTGGTGGCACTTAGAAAGCACAACACAAAGAAAATAAAAGGAACTACTTTTTTTTAGGATTCAGAAGGAAGGCAGTTTTACATAACTGAGTGAATTCTGCCCTTTCATGTTGGATAGCATTCTAGTTCTCATCCAGACTAGTTCACTAGTTCAGTATAATAAATTTATAAGGACTGTGAAACCAAACCATTCCTTCAGGTCTTTGGAGAGAAATATGAAAAGAGTAGTGGGGAATACTAATATGTACTTTGATTAGCTATGTCATGTATAAAGGAGGTAAATATTAGAGTATTCATCATTCACTTCAGAAGGATGCCATTAGAAAATGAAACTGGCAAGAAGTCTTCAGCAACTCCCGAAAGAAAAGTTGTGTTTTTGAGGTCCAGTGTATCACGAGAGTGGGAGGAGGATTATTTCCATATGTGTCAGGGTTAGTTTGTATTTGAAGTTATTTAAAAAGAAAGCAGTTGAACCTCATTAATTCAGTATTCTGTTAATTTGTAAACAAGATTGCCTGAGGGAGCTTTTAAACTGCTTAAAAGAGCAAACTTTTCAACCACTTTAGAGGTAGAGCCTGGTATACTAATTTCAAACAGTTATTTGCATGTGAAGCAAACATCCTTGCTGGGCAACATTTTGTTCACTTCACTCTAGCTATGATATGCACAGTAATCCTTTCCTAAGTCTGAATTCCTTTAATCAAAATTATAGCCTAGGCAGACTTACACCTATGTACTTTTTTCCCACCATCACTTCAAGAATTTTGGATCGAGATTATACAAATCTCCACTCACTCCAAGTTTTGAATGTGGGAGCATTATCAAGGTCCCCAAAATCAAACACCTGGATGGAGGATTGGTAAGTGAAAAAATGTCTCTTAATATTTTATTTGCAACATGGAAAAGTGAATTTACAAGGATCTCATTAAAACTGTGAGAGAGGAAGACCCTGGGAAGTTTGTAATCAGCAGATTATAGTAAGTGAAAGTTAACCGTACAGCATCCTTTAGCGCTCATTTGCCAAACACAATTGATATTCTTTTTACTTAATGTGCTGTTTTTGTTGTTTTATTTGGATGAGCATTAACAAATATTTCTGAGTTCTCTTAGGGTCACTTGTAACCACAGTCTCCTAAACTCCAGGGAATGTGGCATTGTTCAGCTCAAGAGAGAATTCTGAGGGACCCCAAGGCCTTAGGTACTTATGTTTAGCTACTGGGACTCACTTTGATCCCAGAACCCTGGGACCTTTTTCTGAGTGTCGGAGGAGTGGACTTTCTCTTTCTAGTTCTATTCTATTATTCTTGCTTGAAGGCTAAACTTTTCCTAAATTCCCCTCATATTTGGTGAAAGAAATGCTTTCACTTAAACCCCCGTTTTCTATCCTCAGCCAGCCACATTGTTACCTCAAGCCTAATTCTCATTATTTTGAGTCAGCAGGACTCGACTAGTTTGCAGCTATGCACTCTCCATACTTTATTTTACACTTTTGTCCAATTCCTCACAGTTTTCAGCTCCTTTCAGGGCAGACTTCCCCTTTCATTTCATCTGATCTATTTTAAGCGTCACTTGTGTTTCTCCTGACCAACACCTTATGTATTGCGAATTAGCATATACAAGAAAGTTGTTTGTCTAAACTTGAAAGGTAGCTTCCTACTCCCACCAAGGAGGACTCTGAGGGGAGTGCAAAAAGGGAAGTTTTTATTTCTGTTCCTTCCACTGTTACCTACAGCCTCCCTGTCCTCTAAAGTGGGACCCTCAGGCTTTGGCCCTGGATTAAGCATCTTTTCTATAGCTTCCACCAGCTGCCAACCACTGAGTTTTTACTCTTTTTCTACAGTGAAGATATTTTTGAACTAAACATTGGTAGGGGCATGTGGTCTAAAAATGGGACCAAATATTTAAAATCAGAATTTTTCCTTATATGCTGTTATTCTTGTAACTTATCTATATCTTTTCTCTGCTTTCTAGAATCTTCACTGTAGGTAACAGCAGAGGGTTAGGGGATGTGGGGAGAGTGAGAGTGTTTTGTGAAACAAGTTTTGCCTCCCTTACAATGTGAAGAATAAGTTCTGGTTTATTCTTTTCTTTACCTTTCTTCTTTTTTCTTGAAAGCAAAATGGATTTACCAAATAAGGTTTCACAAATAACTAAACTCAGCCTCCCATTGATCTAGGGCCCCTATACAAACAGGCCTGGAGTTGTATGGCTGGTGACCTCCTGCTTTTTCTTATGAAGAATAAGTACAATCTACCTCACTAGGGAGTGTCCATTCATGTGTTTTCTTTCCAACTTTGTTAAAGTGTGATTGAATGTGTATGTTTAAAGTGTACAGTGTGATCATTTGATATCCATTGTGAAATGATGATCATAATCAAGCTAATTAACACAACAATCACCTCAACTAGTTACCATTTGTGTGTGTGTGGTGGGAACACTTAAGATCTACTCTCTTTGCAAATTTCAAGTATACAGTTTTATTAACATAGTCCCTATGCTGCACATTAGATCCGCAGAACTTCTTCATCTTATAACTGAAGGTTTGTACCCTTTGACCAGCTATTCCTCATTCCTCCTGCCTCACACCTCCTTTTCTCCCTTCACGGAGTCATGTTTTGAAGGCTCCACTGGCCTTAGCTGCCATGGTTAACTTGTCTTTCCTCACAGGTATATTTTGCTAGCCATATTTTCTCTTTCAGAGGACATGTTGGTTACTCTTTTTCTTTTCTTGTGATGATTGTCTTCTGTGAGATCTATTATGTAAGACTTTATCTCTTGCTAAAAGGATATATAAGCTAAGGAAAGATTCCTGGCAACAGCTATGTAATAAAGGACAGGAAAAAAATGCAATAAAATATATTAAAAATGACTTTGTATCAGGAAATACATAGTTACATAGTTGCCACAAAAGCTTTCCAGATTTTTAAATTATTTCCAGATTTTTAAATTATTGTCTAGATTCCCGAGATGTAACCATTTGTATAGTTATCTATCGCTGCGTAACACATCATCCCAAAACTCATTTGCTTAAAACAGCAATAATAATTTATTATCTCATGGTCTCTGTGGGTTATGAATTTGGGAATGGCTAGGTTGGATGATTCCTGCTGGAGATCTCTAATGGGGTTCTATGTTAGGCCGTTCTTGCATTGCTATAAAGAAATACCTAAGACTGGGTAATTTATAAAGAAAAGTGGTTTGATTGGCTCATGGTTCTACAGGCTGTACAGGAAGCATGGTTCCAGGATCTGCTTCTGGTGAGGACTTCAGGATGCTTCCAATTATGGCAGAAGGTGAAGGGGGAACAATTGCATCACACGGCAAAAGTGGAAGCAAGAGAGAGGTAGAGGTGTCAGGCTCTTTTAAACAACCAGATCTCACCTGAACTAACTGAGTGACAACTCACTTATAACCAAGGAGATGGTGCTAAACCATTCATGAGGGACCCATCCTCATGACCCAATCACCTCCCACCAGGTCCCACATCAAACATTGGGAATCATATTTCAACATGAGATTTGGAGGGGGCACACTTCCAAACCATATCAGGTTGCAATCTAATCTTGGCTGGGGCTGCAGTCATCTGAAGGCTTGTCTGGGGCTGGAAGACCTGTTTCCCAGTGATTCACTAACATGGCTGGCAAGTTGGAGTTGACTGTAGGTGGTGACTCTCAGTTCCTCTCCTTGTGGGCTTCTACATAAGGTCTTCTGTAATAACCTTATAGCCTGGCAACTGGTTTTGCCCAGAACAAGCAATCCAAGAGACCAAGATGGAAGCTACAATGCCATTTTTGGCCTATACTTGGAAGTCACACATCATCACTACTGTAGTGTTTTATCGACCATGCAGGGGGCCAAGCCTGATTCATTGCGGAAGGAGACTATCCAAGGTCAAGAATATCAGAAGGTGTGCATTATTGGGAACCATCTTGGAAGCTGGCTATCACACCATCCATATGAATGAGGAAAAAATGTTCTGAGTATAAAAAAAAATAGTAATAATAACAATAACAGAAGTTCCTACATTTTGGCTTAATAGTTTCTGTATAGAAACTCCTATTGTAATTTCTGGGCTGTCATGCGCTCCTGGTTCTCTTCTTTCCTCCTTGCCTTATTTTGTCTATCACTTTCATGGAGCTCTTTCTTCAGTCTGCCCTTTCAACATGGTTTCCTCAGGGGCTTATCTTTATCTTTAGCTGTTTATTCTCATTGTATATGCTTTACCTGGGTGACATCAAGGGTGCTGTATTAGGGTTCTCTTAGAGAGACAAAACTTATAAGATATATATAGATATAGATATAGAGATAGATATAGATATATCCTATAATGTAATATATATGTCTCTTAGAGGGACAGAACTAATAGGATATTTTATACATATATATATATATATATATATATATATACACACACACATATATACTACAATGTAATATATTATATATATATAGGGGCGTTTTAAAAAAATTAGTTTAGTTTTTTTTTTGAGATGGAGTCTCACTCTGTCACCCAGGTTGGAGTGCAATGGCACAGTCTTGGCTCACTGCAACCTCCGTCTCCTGGGTCCAAGCAATTCTTGCCTCAGCCTCCCGAGTAGCTGGGACTACAGGCGCCCGTCACCATGCCCAGCTAATTTTTGTATTTTTAGTAGGAATGGGGTTTTGCCATGTTGGCCAGGCTGGTCCCAAACTCCTGACCTCAGGTGATCCACCCACCTCAGCCTCCCAAAGTGCTGGGATTACAGGTGTGAGCCACCGTGCCCGGCAGGGAGTTTGTTACATAATAACCTACATGATCACAAGGTCCCACAATAGGCTGCCTGCAGGCTGAGAAGCAAGTAGAGCCAGTCCGAGTCCCAAAACTAAACAACTTGGCGTCTGATGTTCGAGGGCAGGAAGCATCCAGCACGGGAGAAAGATGTAAACTGGGAGGCTAGGCCCATCTCTCCTTTTCCTGTTTTTCTGCCTGCTTTATATTCAGTGGAAGCTGATTAGATTGTGCCCACCAGATTAAAGGTGGATCTGCCATCCCCAGCCCACTGACTCAAATGTCAATTTCTTTTGGCAACACCCACACAGACACATCTAGGATTAATACTTTGTATCCCTCAATCCAATCAAATTGACACTCAGTGTTAACCATTACAGGTGCCCACTACTGAGGTCTCACATCCGTATTTTCTGCCTAAAATTCTTTTGTTTGAGGCACATATCTCTAAAACATATTGCAAATTGACTATTTTCAAATTCTAACTGCTTACTTTTCTCTCTAAGCCTACTCTTCCTGTACCCGCTTTCTGATATCTGACATGAAGTTGACATTGGAGTGTTTGCTGAATGAATCTTTTATGCATTCTGACATCTCTAATTATAGGCATCTTTATGCTTTTCAGTGTGGGTGAATGCCACACTGGCAAAAATAAATTACAAGAAAGCTTTGGGGCCGGGCATGGTGGCTCACACTTGTAATCCTAGCAATTTGGGAGGCTAAGGCAGGAGGATTGCTTGAGCCAAGGAATTTGAGACCAAGCCTGGGCAACATAGGGAGAACCCATCTCTACAAAAAAAAATTAAAAAATTAGCTAGGTGTGGTGGTGCTATTAGGTCCCAGCTACTCAAGAGTCTGAGATGGGCAGATTGCTTGGGGCTGGTAGGTTGAGCATGCAGTGGTCCATGAATGTGCCACCACACTCCAGCCTAGGTGACAGAACGAGACCCTTTCTCAAAAAAGAAAAAATAAAACTTTGACAGAAGAATATTTTTAAACTGTAGGCAATACATTAGGGATAAATGGGCAAAAGTAAACATACATATAGATATATTTATGGCTTGTTGCAAACATTTATGAACCAGAAAAGATGCCTGACGGTCATTGTCAACTATTCCTTGAAGTCTCAATGCCCAATACTGCCATATGGGGTTCGTAATGCTAGGTATCATCAGGATAGAAACAAAGCTCTACCTTTTCAAAAATTCTTTTATTGGGTATTCTTCAAATGTGGCCTTTTACAACCACCTCTTGCTCCAACCCCAGCGTAACTCTAACTTTCTCCTTTGACCTACTCTGTCTGTATAATGCACTGGTTCTGAGAAGCTTAGACTAAAACTTTTGTCAAAGGACAGGAAAAGAGTGATGATGATGGTGATGGTGATAATGATGAGAATGATGATAGTTAACATCTATGAATTTTCTTCTGTGTACCAAATAATGTGCTAAGTGGTCTATATGTATTATCTCATTTAACCATCACAACAACCCCATGGGATAGGTACTATTATCTTTAACCTCATTTTAGAGATGAAGCAACTGAGGCTCCCAAGATCACGCAGTGAATAAGTGATGCATTCAGGTTGAGATTGAAACCTGTCTGACTCAAACTCTCTTTGTAATCCCTTCTAAGCCCCGTCCCCTAGCCTCAATCACCTTAATAGGTGCTGTATGCCTTCTTAGAGGATATAATACTGCCTAAAGTCACTGAGAGGGAACTGCAAAGGTCATATATATAGCCTATAAACCTATATATGTAAGATATAAGACACTATAGCTTCTGCTATTACTTTAGTGTCCTCTCTAAGTTGAAACTCTCGACAGCTCAGTGAAGTATCTATAAAGGATATTATCACCACTTAGGGGAAAATAGTGACTCAAGCAGCTAAATGACTTGTCAAAAATCACCCAGTTAAGCTTGTGATAGAGCTGGAACTAGAATCTAGACCTCCTAATACCTAGTTCCTTTTTTTCTTCTATTTTATTGTTCAAGGTTACGAGTGTAGAGCCACATTTCTAATTATCATTAGCCAGAAGATACACGTGACTGTTCTGAGATATCTTAAATGATACAGATTTTTATAATTGGGGAGAACAAAGGGCAAAAACCAGTCATGTGCTTGAGAATTAGCATATCAGTGTTGATGACTCATTTGCTTTCACCCAAGCACCCTCTTGAGTCCTTTAAATTTTTCTCCCTTCAGTTTTATTGAGGTATAATTGACTCAAAAAGTTATATATATTTAAGGTGTACAGCATGGTGATTTGATATATGTATACACTGTGAAATGACTACCACAATCAAGCTAATTAAGACATCCAACTTGTTTAAAATAAGTCTATTATCCCAGGATACCCAGACCCCCCTGATGAAAGTCCTGGGTCTCCCTGCAAGGTATGCTTTAATACAACTTCTTCCCACAAGTGGGGAGCCAAAAATGCTTTGGGGGCTAGGAGATGAAAAACACTAAGAGGTTCTGAAAATCCTGCTTCGTTTCTGGTATCTTTTGCCAGTAAGGCCCTCCCAGTGGTCTCCAGAAGGGAAAAGCAGATGGTGTTGATGCTGATGGTAGTGTTTTTGTATATGCACATGGGATGGAGGTAGGGAACTTTCATCTGAAGAAACTTGATCCTGAGAGATAAAGTGCTTCTGAGCAACCAGTCAGCGCTGTGTTCTCATCACCTATTTCTTTCTCCTGCTGGAACTTTGTCCTGAAAAGCTGCCTTCTTTTGCCACTGTGTGGGGCAATTGGATCACCTGTCTGTTGAAGCCTGCTCCCTTAACACTGGGTCAATAATCTTGCCCCATCAGCCCATTGGAGTTGCTTCTGTCACCTCCCACTAAGGGTGTTAAAGAGGACCTGGTAAAAGACTCCTACTGCTTTCTTCGCAGAAGGTGGGTAGATGTTGGGAGAGAAAATCCCATGTCATTATGGCCTTTAGCACTGCTTTAACTTTGGTAGTACCAATATTTCAGTTAGGCCAGGAGCAAGAAGGGTTGCTGTGGCTTTGACAGATAAAGCAAACTTCTGAATCCACATTTGAAGAAATTTGGCCCCAAACCAGTAGTATGTATAAGGGATGGGGAAATTCAGGCTTATTCAGAATGTAAAAATTAATTAAACTATTGTTTCCATTGATACCCTACAGATCTTTTTTTCTATCAGAAATATTTAAGAAATTTACATGTGATAATAACTTTCAAACACGATATTTCCAAATGTCAAGTTAATGTGTTCAGGGAGCGAAAAGACTCAAGCACTCAGTTGGAGGCTCACATCACATCTGTTTCCTCAAGTACTTTTGGGACCCTTTGAGGCAAAGACAGTGGGGGACCTTGACTTATTTGTAAGACATAGAAGAGAAGATGGAAACATCCCTTTCATCTCCCTTCATCTTTATAAATGGAGATAAGGATTGCTTGGCATAGTCTAGTATTTCAGGAAAAAACAAATTATGAGTCATTTTAATTGCAGAAATAACAATATTCATAAATGAAAAATGGGGTTACGTTTTAGAATGGAGAGAAGTGGGCTATTAAAATGACATATTTTGAATAATATGACTTCCCAGCAAGATGTAATTACTGATTTTTTTTAAAGAGTAAAGCAATAATCTAGCAATTCTCAAAATCCATTCAGTTTTCTACAGACATTTAAGAATTACTGTTTGTTTTTTGGAGTGGAAGTAACATCTTTTGCAGTTAGTTTTTGGAACATGGCCACTGCTGAATAAAGAGTTCCAGTCGTGCATTATATTTCTTTTGTATAATTGCGCCAAGAGAATACATTGGCATATTGTGTGGTTTATAATGAGCTGGAAATAAAAATGAAAAAGGAGTGGCCAAGGCAAAATGGGTCAAGGTCAGAGTGATGGTCATGGTCCTGGAGGTGGCAAGAAGGATGACAAGGACAAGAAAAAGAAATATGAACCTTCTGTACCAACTAGAGTGGGGAAAAAGAAGAAGAAAACAAAGGGACCAGACGCTACCAGCAAATTGCCAATGGTGACACCTCACACTGAGTGCCGGTTAAAATTACTGAAGTTAGAGAGAATTAGACTACCTTACCATGGAGGAAAAATTCGTCAGAAATCAGAAACAAATGAAACCATTAGAAGAAAAGCAAGAGGTAAGTTGCAAAGTTACTATAATTGTCTTTGTTACAAATTGAATTCTATTTAGAACCTAAAATTGTCAACAAATAAATGAAATTCAAGTAGTTGAACTTGTCCAGGCTT
>CAUYLG010039559.1:0-17939 GCA_963573385.1 Cacajao melanocephalus
TTACAATGGGCCCTGAAATGGTATCATTCAGAGTAATTGCATCTCTTTACCCTAAAAACAAAATAAAAAACAGAAACATGAAGAGATACAACAAAAGTTACTGCCATTCAATAAGAAAAAAAAAAAAAAAAAAAAGGAACAGGGGCTTTCCCTGCGAACTAAACGTCTTTTCAGAAATAATAAATGTGCCATTTCCCTAATCAGAAAATAAGTTTAAAACATTTAAATATATAGTTAAAATTGTGTAATAGAGTACTAGAACTCATTTCAAGGTAGCCTGTATATATTTTTATATACCCACAAATGAAAACATAAACTCGATATTTTAAAAAGCTCTAGATAAGTTTAAAAGTTAGAGAAAGTTCAAAAAAAATTATCAAGATGCTATTAAACTATCGATTTTATAACACTGTGTGTTTTATAACATTGCATGTAAATTTTGTACCATTTAAAAATATTTCCTTTATAAATCCTTACTATATAGAAGCATAGTTTAATCAAAAACTATATGCACATATTTATGTCATCTACAGATAACATATATCATCTACACATAACATACATGTCATCTACAGATTATATATATACATATATACATATATATGTGTATATATATATATATATATATATATATAATGCTGTTAATCTTTAAGAATTTCTCATAAAGTTGGGATGTATTCTGATTAATAAGATTAAAAATCTGCTGAAGGGAATGTGGCTGACTTCCCTTGGATTTCTGAACTTTGACTCCTCTTTCTTGCCTCATCTCTGAATCCGCAGGTGCATGGCTTTACCCAGCCCCCATTTCTCCATTGGTAATGCTTGTCCATCAGCTTTCAGTCACCCTCCTAGTCACATACTTAAATGTATGGTCCTAAACATTCATATTCTCGCTGTTTCCTGGTGCCATGTTTTTCTTGTATATCTAGATAGTTTTCTTGAAATTATAAACACGGATAGAGCTGCATGTCAACACCCATGAAAAGACGAAGTTTGCTACCAGGTGATCCGGCCTCATAATCCCCTTTCCCCCAAGGACCTGCAGAAAGAGTTTGTTTGTAGCATGTATTTATTTAAACTCAAGTGACAGAATTTAAGGAAATCCTTAAAGTGTTAACATAATTAGACCTTACCCATTCCCTAATTTTAAGCATAATACTTAAAATCCTCCATTTATTAAACCCTTGGTGGTTCTATTTCTCCGTATGCCCATGTAACTTCCCCCAAACAGAATAATTTACCCTTGAATTTCAGACTACATTCACAATTTATATATAATTCCAGTGCTCAAGAGACTCAAGCCTGGTAAGTGTTCAGTGAAGTATAGTGATTAAAATTCAGTTTTACTTTCGATGGATGGAATGTAAAGTTCAGCGATGTTACAAAGTCTGTGATAGTCCTGATAATCTACAAAATAGCTAATATGTGACTCAAAATGTATAAGGAAACTGAAAATATAAAATTATCAGCTATATAGAATATGAATACATATAAATCCACATGACAGAATTACATGTGATGCTACTATTGCTATATAAAATGTAATTTTTAAAAAATAATGAAAGCAGCGTTTTAATATTAGGTTAACACAAAAGTTGTGGATTTTGCCATTAAAGTAAGGTACTAAATAGTAAATGTGTAACAAACATAATTTATGCTTATTTTTAGAAGAGAAATTCATAAATGAAAACTCAAATTTTAGCTATAATTAAACATAAAGAAAACCAGGTTGTAACTCGCTGCCACTACATCTCTGTTTGACTTGTCATAACATGTGAACAAAGGAACAAAGTGTGATGATTATGTGAAATATTTTCATTTGTGTATATAAACTGGCTCTTAGAATATTTTTAGAAAACAAAAGACTTTAAGTTATACTCCCAATTGCAGTATATTTGTAATAAAGGGAGGCTGCTAGGATACCTTTCTCTGAAATTAACAAGCCTCATTTAAAAGTACTCGTCCTTGCCTTTATTAAAATTATGTCCATATATGAAATAAGATTGCTGTATTGTTATACCTCTTTACTAACAGTTGTTAAAGCTGACGTATGGGCATGTTCCTTTCCATAAACATCAATCACTCTACTGTTTTTATGTTTGAACACTTTCGTAATATTTTTAAAAACCAGCAACTGTATTAGCAAACGTCTGAGCATCTCAGTTTAGATGTGAAAAGGAAATTTACCCCATGCCAAGCTTCCTCTCTCTCTGTAACACAGCATACACATTGACACAGACACACACACACACACACACACTCCACACAAAATTAAGCACTTGGTGACACAAGTGTGCAAGCCACACTTTTAAATGCTTCCTATTTAGTGTAAAAAGCCAATTGCTTCCAACAAGTCATCAGGAAACACACAGCCACACACAGGACTCGACAGCTACAGGTGGCCAGCTGACATCTAAACAGAATGTCCCATTTCTTCCGGGGTCCTTAATCCCCACTAAGTGGGAATTCTTGGCAGTATTGTCCTTGGATAAGATGGCAAGGTTCAGTGCCCCATTTAATAGGGTTTTTTCATGAGCAGGAATGTTGAGTTTATTACTCAGGGTAAATATGGAGTAGTAAGTGCAGGTTTAGCAAAGTATCCTTTAACACACTCGTTCTACACAGATGGTTCTACTGCCCTCAACAAATAGACTCATTGAAAGGGCAAATGCGTCACTTTGGATGTGGCAACGCATTCAAGTGTCTTAACCCTGTTCAACTTATAACTAGCCAACTTTGAATGCGCATTTTATTCCATTGGTTATTCACAGCAGATTTCAATGCAGCATTTTTAACGAAGAAAAAAAGAAAACTTGAGTGTAAGCTACGGAGGAGGTCAGGAGTGTTGGGTTGCGTATTTTTGATGGTAGAAAGACTGAGCGGTTACCAGCAGCAGCTCACTGTCAGTAACAACGAGTCCGAACAGAGGCCAACTGCGTCAAAAGCTGGAGTCCTGTACATTTTTTATGAAGCAAAGACACAAATCATGAGAATAGTACAGAGGGGCAAGAACATCAAAGGATACCACTGTTTGAAACCAACACTCAGGGGCCTATCCACCGCCTCCTTCCCAGCCTAGAACAGGATGTCCTCAAAGCTAGAACACTGAGCATTAAGTAACCCGCTCAAAATAAATCAGTTTTGTATGCTTTATTATGCCAGGAACTTACAATTTAAATATTCTTCTGAATTATTTAGAAGTATGCTTGAAAGGGGGTTTTAGCATGGGTTATTTCTTAAGCAAGTATTGGCCCATCAAAGGTTACTTTCTCTCCTTTGACACAGTCGGCTTTGTATATTGCATTACTTGATGTGACCATATTTTTATGATTTAACCTATAGTAGGCTTTTACAGAGAATGGATGCATTACCATGTTCTGAAAAAATAATTTCTAACAAGTACTAACTGAATAGACACAACATGTAACATTTTCCTCTGCAAGCTAGAATAGGAACAAACTTCAGCGCAGAACTGTGAGAAGAGAAACGAATCTGAGCACTTGCATTCCGTATACATCAGTGTTTCAGTATGTTCTCCACATTTCAGTAGAAAAAATTAAAACACGAAAACCAAGCGTTTACAGTGGCTACATTTGCGTATCAACATCATGAGAGCTTGAGACAGCAGCTATGCTGGAAAAATGGATACCGTTAGAAGGTAAACCTACATTGATAATAACGTTGTTAACAAATGCTCAGGCTTGTATTAAACAGCTCACAAAATGCTGAACCTGTCTATCCCAGCGCTGTTCTAGAGCGATACGGTGAAAGCCATAAATATAATTGTACTTTTCTAGTACCCACATTTTTAAAAACTGAAAAGAAACAGGTGAAATTATTGCATTTAAGTTACTATATATAGAATATTTTATTTGAACATATAATCAATGTTAAAATTTTCAAACATCTATTAATTATATGACTTGTTTTATCTTCATTTCTTATATTACCTGTAAGCATACAGCATTGGAAATACTTTTTTGGTAATTAGTTGTCATAAAAGTTGAAATTGGAAAACTAGATATACGTATCCAAATTTTTTGGAAACACACTTGCAAGTTTCACAAAAACAGAATAAAGTAGTGGTTTTCAAGCCTTAATTTATTAAAATTGAGTTTTAAAATTCAGTTTCTCCGTCTCTTTAGCTTCATGTGTTCACCTCCCCAGGGAGAATCTGCCCTGGGGACGTAACAAGACGAAGCCTCTGGTGGTCCCCAGGTGAGTATTAGGCTTTCAGGAGCACCTGACCCATTGATGGTTTTCAGATCAAATGTAAATAAAATGGACCTTAAAATTTAAGTGTGGAAAAGACTTTGCTACCTTAAGTATAATCTCAGGGAATGAAAACAAACCCTCAATAGCATTATGGGAAAACAGAAGGGACAGATTTGAAAAACGGATAGTAATTATGAGAACAGGGGGTCCCGGGACCACAGAATAAGATGACTGCATAGGGTCTTTGCATAAGCCAGTGGCTTTTCTCCAAAAAAAAAAAAAAAAAAAGCTTCAAATTCTCATCTCTAAAGCTATGAAATTAACATTTGAGAATGAAATAATTTGAGAGTCACACACTACAACCTTGGGTTTCAAATTTTCTAAATTTTACTGAAATATCTTAGGCATTAAAGCTCACAATAAACGTCCTTTAAAATGTTTTTAAAAATGCAACTGTTCTTTATTCTGTTTTTCAAATCTAAGAAGTATATATAGCCCAAAGTTAAAGCTTTTCACTTCTATGTTGGGCTTTCTTGACATATAATTCTATATAGTAACATCTATATGTGATAATATATACATATATGTAATTATTACGTATTAACAATAAATGGAATGTCTCTGCTTGTTTTCAAAATACATAAAGAAACAAATAAAGTGATATTCCTATTACAACTTAGTTTAATCTTATTACATTGTAAAATGTTAATTTTCTAGAGCTGCTTCATAAACACACCAAACATACATAAAAATGTTTTGCAAATGACAAGGCAAAGGCTTATAAAAGTTAAGTGATGTTTTGATGACACAGATACTGGTCAATGTGCCAGTCAGGGCTTGACCACGTCTACCAATTGCAAATGCATTCAACTATAGAAAGTCAATTCATGTTCTCTTGAGATGTGATTAGCCTTGTTATAAACATGTTCCCCGGGCTGAGGCACATTGTAGCATCCAAGGGAAAATATTAACTTATTAATCCAAGAGTATTTTTAATTACATAAATGTTTTTAAGTTATAAAATATTACTCAATACTATTTCAAAATAAATAACTTTCAAAGTCACATTTTGATCAATAGTGATGTTTTGTGAAGTAAAAATAAACAGAGAAGAATAAAATCTTAAAACTGCATACAAAGGTAAATATAATCTATGTGAACTTGTCATTTCACAGATAGAACTAATGAAACTCAGGAACATTTGAGCATGTCCAAGGGCCAAGATCATAACATAGATCATCTGGCCTCTGGACAAAAGGGCTCTCTTCATTTTCTTGGACTCGTTAGCACATTAATATCCTAAGGATGTCCTCTTCTCCAAGTCACCTCCTATTGCCAGAGGAAGAATGTTGCCATTTTTGCTTATTTCATTTAGTTTGACACAGTTATCTCCTTAAGTCTTGTGTTTGTAAAAAACTGATGTGTTTTTCTATCAGCACCATAAAATTATATTAAATGAGTTGATCTTAGAAGATTACAATCAGGGAGAAACATTAGTTAGTATATTGGATACATTCATCTTTTCAGTTTCATTTATTTGAATATGAGGTAGGAATTGAGTTGGTCTTGACAGCACCCTAACAACTTATTTATAATTGGAACACTTTTGATTACCTGTAGCAATAATATGTTTAACTGGTAATATTTTGAGAGCTTTCTGCCGTAATTACACTTCATAATGGAGTCAGGTATATATCAGATTCACCAAAGCATCATTCAGAATATGACAAACATTTCATTTTTAAAAGATCATAATTGTATTTTACATTAATATTTGAACTTACCACAGTTCATTGTTTGCTGTACAAACATTTTAATTTCAAATCCAACCCTGTAGTTTTCAGTCTTATATATTCTTACTATTTCTACTGCAAAGTAGTCATTCTGCCTGGGTTGTATCCCTTTGATTATATTTTCATTTTTAAAATGCCTGTTAGAAACAGACTGTTTAAGGTAAATATCTTGTTTATTAGCAGACTTTTAAAATTGCCTCCAGTAATTATGGATAAAAATACTACATTGTTGGTTTTGTGCAGGTATGTTGAGTGTCTTTTTACAACATTTAAAAATTATGTATGAACATAATTTATCTAAATTTAAAGTATCCACTATCCCTTTGCAAACAGTTTAGGTGAAGAATTATAATACACATTCCCCATCTCTGACATTTGATTTTGTTGATTTCTTTGTAGCTTGAGTTCTCCTTTGTTGCTGTCCTGTGCAAATGCAAATGTCTTTGCTGTCTGAAAAGGGCAGGTGTACCATAAAGTGAATTAATTTTAAGAACATATTCTCTTCATTTAGGTACAGGCTTTCCAAATGCAAATTATCTCTTGCATTTTTCCTCCTACTTTGTATAAATATATTTTCCTTGTTTTTGTCCAGTCATTTTATAGAATGAAGGACCATCATTTTATAGAATTGAAGTCATGTATACCACATAGTTCAAAGTCTTCCACATGTAAATTAGGAAAGCCAGTCCCATGGGGACATGAAACTTTCCCAAGATACATTGCTGGGGGGGACAAAACCCCACCGACACGTCTCAGTTTTCACGCTTTCACTTAGGTTTTGAGAAGCACACACTTTTTATTCTTTTTAATTGCCCAAGGACTACATGTATGTTTTATCGTATTAAAATTCTGGACAAGAACCAAAAGGAGAATAAAAAGCAAACATCCAGTTTTATCCACCTATAAATGCCTACTCTGCCCCAGAGGCATGGCTAGTAGTTTGATACGCTGATCTTCGGCTTTCTCCACATCTTTACATTTTCATCCTAGAATGTTTGCAAATCTAGACACACCATTATTAACAATAAGGTCGACTGGACGTGGTGGCTCATGCCTGTAATCCCAGCACTTTGGAAGGCCGAGGCAGGTGGATCAGTCGAAGTCGGGAGTTTGAGACCAGGCTGGCCAACATGGTGAAACCCCGTCTCTACTAAAAATACAAAAATTAGCCGGGCATGGTGGTACATGCCCGTAGTCCCTGCTACTTGCAAGGCTGAGAGAGGAGAATTGCTTGAACCCAGGAGACGGAGGTTGCAGTGAGCTGAGATTGCACCACTGCACTCCAGCCTGGGGATAAGAGCAAAATTCCATCTCAAAAAAGAATGAGGTTATCCCTAAGGAGAGACAAGGGCTGCGGGACAGCATTCTCTCCCTGTCACCATGTGACTTTCTCTTTCCACATGTAGCTTTTGTGCACCATGCCTTCCCATATGGTATAGGTTCCTGTGCAATACACTTACATATGCCAGCCCCAACATTTATTGGGCAGCCTAAGCAAAACATTTACGTTCTTGTCAGCAAGGACGGTAAAACTTACAGCAACTGTTCTCCAAGGGTAGACTAAGGACTCCTGGGGGATCCCCAAAACACTCTTGGCAGTTACAAAAGACTAACATTTGGATTTCTGCTGCTCCAGGAAGGTAACTCGATGTTTCAGATAATACCCGTTTTCTATCCATTTCTCTCCATCTTCCCACAAGCCACACCTTTATTTTACATACTTCAATATAGGTGGCTTTATTAAAAAAATAAAGCTAGGTTAAAAAACACTTTTCTCTCTCCTGGATTCCTGAATTCAATTTCTGGGTGTATCACTTAATTAGCTGTAAGACCTTGGGCAAAGTTAGCTCACGTCACTGTGCTTCAGTTCCCTCATTTGTAAAGTGGGGAGAATAATGATGTCCATACTGCAAAAGCGTCGTAAGCATAACACAGTAGTCAGAGTGATGCCTAGTATGTAGGAAATATTTGCTATTATTTTGATTGCTAGTGAGAAAATTCCTTTGTACTTAGATCTTTTGATTGTGCAGAAGTTTTTACTCCGTGACTTTTATTTTTATTTTTGCATGTCAAAAAGTGGCCTTCTTAAAATTCAAACTGCTTGTATCCAATCCAGTTTCATTATGCAGCAGGCAGACTGCAGCATTAAATGCCATTTCATTCTTATTTAAATAATCAAATTACTCTTTGGAACCATATGCAGTCCTTTACTTTATATTACACTCAGAATTCCCATCTGAAACTGCAGCCTCTGTATTCTAGAGGAAAATGAATTTGTGCCCATGAATCTTGAACCAGACTTATCATAAGAAAGACCCAGACAAGGGTATTAGTCCAGAATTATGAAATAATATAGGAAAAAGTGGGCTTTCCCAATATAGAGGATGGACACCGATCTCTTTAGGATACCAGGGCTTTCTCTCCACAGATAAGGGTGGGTTTTGCTAATGCTGATTTTGGACCAGGCAGCTGGGAAATTTGATTTCATGAGCATTGCCCTAAATGGAACAGCACAGATGGTTGGTGTAAGCTTTTCTTGAATGATAGTGGCATAGGAAGAATCGAGCTTTCCAGAACTAGCAAAACAGTCAGGGCCATTGGTTTCTTCTTGTCCTGTTAGGAAATCCAGAGGTCAAAATAGGTTTGCTAAGACCTGCAGCCTCTGCATCTTCTCAGGGCGTCCCTCTAATTTCACTTAAGAGCACGTGTCCTTGGCTATTTTATCAGGAACATGATCTACCTGCGGTCTCTTCTGGCCTGGAAAGTAATCCAACTGAAATATTTTAAATACCATCTGCACAAACCTTTTAAATGACTATGCTATATCCACAACTCTATAATTATACGTACGCAGTGAGTCACCCTTACCTCTGACAGCAAGCAGGTTTGAAAAAAGCTATCTCTGCCTTGGCTTAGTGGAAACTGTAGTTAGGTCCCTAAGTCCAAAATACAGCTGGGCAAATATGTATTATTCTTTATAGGACCGTTCATATTGATGAAGTGCACACGTCATGTTTTTAAGTTCTTTCTGGCACCATAAACAGAAGTCAAGAGGAGCTCAACTTCTTTGCTTCTCCCGATTTCAAACTCTAATTCCTTCTTGCCAAGCTCTGTTGACTCTCTCCGGCATGCACTCCCATTCTCCCTTGCTTTTACTTAGTGGTATCTATCCTCAGGGCCATTGTTCCTGTCACTTTGGAATGTTTTCTTATTTTTACAGAACAGTTTTTCCGTGTATGTTAGTTAGAAACGATAGTCCCTCAGCAAGGGCTTCAGGTAATGTGAGATGAGGAAAAATCCTGGAGACTATGTTTACTTGTTCGCAATATTAGTTACCAGTTGTGCCTCTTCATTTTAATAGAATAGTTGGGGCACAGGATGAAAGACACTCTTTTGAGATATTATGGTCTCATCAGGAAGACATGGGGATGATCATCAGCACACCTGAAATCAGCTCCTGACAGCCTCCTTTATTAGGTCTGAGAATACCACTTCATCTCTTGAAGACAACTTTACCCTCTATGAAATGGGATAGCACCGGGGGCAGTGGCTCACACGTGTAATCCCAGCACTTTGGGAGGCTGAGGAGGGTGGATCTCCTCAGGTCAGGAGTTCAAGACCAGCCTGGCCAACATACTGAAACCCCCTCTCTACTAAAGATACAAAAAATTAGCTGGGTGTGGTGGCAGACACCTGCAATACCAGTTACTAGAAAGGCAGAGGCAGGAGAATCACTTGAACCCAGGAGGCAGTGCTTACAGTAAGCTGCCATTGCACCCACTCCAGCCTGGGCAACAAAAGTGAAAATCCATCAGAAAAAGAAAAAGAAAAGGGAGAGGGAGAGGGAAAGGGAGGGGATAAAAGAAAGAAAAGAAAGAAAAAAGAAAGAAAATAAAGGAAGGAAGGAAAGAAAAGAAAGGAAGGAAAGAGAGAAAGGGAAGAAAAGAAACAGGTAGGCAGGGAAGGAAGGAAGGAAGGAAGGAAGAAAATAAATAGCAATCATACTGATTTTGCAGGACTGCTCTGGAAATCAAAGAAGAGACTGTACACAGCTCATGCAGTAGAATCCCTGGTATCTAATACTTGGTAAGTATTTGTTTTCTTTCCCATCACCTGTTTGGCTGGATATGTTTCCTAGAAAACCAAAAGCTGATCCTGTAGTTGCTTTTTGTTGTTAGGAGATTTGCACTAATTACAGGTAAGGCCGTTTCATTCCATTATGGTGAGAAGTTAATTGAAATGGATCCATTGTTTTATTTAATAGGGGACAAAAATTCCATATAGGCGGCTGAAGGAGGCTGACATCCAAACCAAGTAAAGATAAAGGGCTAAATTTCACTTGAAAAACAAACTCGATTAAGAGAATGATTGTACACTAAAGCTTAGTAACTTGAGAGAACAAACGAGATTCAATCTACTTCACATGTAACAAACCGGGGTTCTTCAACACCTAGTCTCGTTAATGTGAACTATGTGGACAGATTCTGTGTAATTCAGAACTAAGCAGTTTAATTTTACTCACATAGCTAATTGGATGTCTTGCCTCTATTTCCTTGAAAGTTCTAAAAGTTTGCCCCCACATTCCCTGAATATAATTAGTATTTTTGTGTAACTCTATTATCAGATAAATCAAGCACATTTGGAGAAGTTATTTAATGATACTTTTTAAGAAAGCACACAAAATCTGGAAGAACAATATAATAAAAAAGCATCGTAATATAGCCACAACAAGGTTGCTTTCTAACTACCCTTTTTACCTTCAATATTGATTAATATTAGAAATGACAAGCCCAGGAAACTTACTTATCTTTTCATCCTAAGACTTAATATTTAGACCACACTCAATATCTCGTTATTGTTATAGATAACCAAGAGGGATGACTAATGTCTGCAAGCTTTCATTCTATTGCAGGCACCAGGTTAAGTACTCTACATAACCTTAATTAAATGCTGACTGCAGCCTTGTGATAGGTATCATTATGTGCTTATTTATTTATTTATTCGTTCCAGTGAAGAGTATGAAAGTTTATTGAGTTACACAATGTCACACAAACAGCCACTGAAAGTGGACCTGGTCAGCTGAGCGAGCTGGACTCACACTATCTCTCCTCCAATCTCTTTGCGACCCACTCAATGCATTTATGGGGGAAAGTGCTTCCCCTGTTCCTGGATGAAAATGACGGCAGTACAAGGGTGTCCCAGGTTACTCTTAAACAATCACATAACTAACAGTCATGCTTAGTTGCAAAATCTTTCACCAGATAGCAAATCCCAAGGCCATATAATAATAAAATTAAGGTTTGATTTAAAGTTAAACTTCTGCCTTTTTTTTTTTTTTAAGCTGGAACCATCAGAAGACAGAAAGCTGAAACAAAGGATATAAAACTTACTGACTTTTACTGAGCCTAACTTTCACTCATTTTGTTAGCCATGCTTTCTGTTCCTGCAGCATTAAAGTTTGAGTGAGCAAAGAAAATGCCAGAGAGTACAACAGTTTCCTTTTTTACTGGTACTGCAGTGGATGGTTTTGTCCACTCAGGGCCTGGGAGTGCTGTGCACCTTCATGAGTTTTCTGAGATGACCCCACTGGGCACAGTAAGCTCCCATTTCTAAGATGTGGGTACCGCACTATTAGGACCACCATGAAGGGCTTATATCATCCTTCGATTTTCTTGAGCAAACCTTAATGATTCCAGAGAGGCTGTCTTACAAGAATGACCTACAAAGATCTCAGGCTTGTTCACACAAACTCAGGAAATTCAATTAAATAATGCATCCATTCCTCCTGCACTGCTGATATTGAGGCCACAGGGTAATCCAACTATGCCTTTTAGGTTTTCCAGGCAGTAGCAGACACCACGCTCTGTCCTTCTAGCCTGTCCTTCTAAGTGAAGGGACGCAAGTTCAGCTCGATGAATGCCGCTGGAATGCCTGCCACCTTGCTCAAGGTGAAGGATGCTGCCACCAACCCTCCCCCTCGAACCAAAATTCCTTTTCAACATTCTGTAACCTTGTTGCGGAGAGTCTTCAAGTGGATTTTTTGGCAAATCTATGATTGCAAGATCTCTGAGATGGTCAGTCTGACTTCAAGATCCGATACCTGTCAGGTCTACATATCAGCCAACCTTGAGCAAAACCAAGTCCCCTTATGTCAGCGAAGCATGACTACAGGATACCAGTATGCTACAAATTATTTTAAGTGTAATTATTAGTTCCTTAACAATTACTTTTAAAGTCCTCACTCCATATATAACATTAAATTATACAAATTGTGTGGCAGCTATAAAAACGGTGTGATGTGAATAAAATAATTTGAAAACATAGCACCATCTTTCAAGCTGTTTGTTCAAGCAATAACTTTCATACTGAGGATTAACACAGCACACATAGGGATGAAAATAAAACAAATTATATTTGGTAGAAGAGCAAAAGAAAAATTTTACAAAATGAACTAACTAGCTCCAGTTTTTCTAAAACCCATTCTAGAACAGTGTGTACTATTATATAATAGTTTCTGGGACAAACATCCTTTATCCGTTTCTAGATGCCTCTCATTCATTTTCCACACTGTTATTTAACTACAGCTTTCTCCGGAAGCCTCTTCAGGCTAATTTGCCTACACAATTTCACCCACTACCTATACAATTGCTATCATGTAGTTCTCATATGTTTAAAGGAGATTTAACCTTCGTTATATGTGAGACAGATTAACATCAACCAACTAGTTAAAGCAGAGGGAGCCAGTGCTCAAAAATGCCTGTTTCTCCTCTTTTTTCCACACTCTAAATGACTCCTTCAAGTCCAGTAGTAGCCAGATACGGACCACATAATTGAGTTCTGTCCACTGTCAGCACGAGCAAGATGTAACATATTCAGATCTGACATGAGTCTCCCGCTCAGCATTCGTCACATTTTGTCCACGTCGGGCAGTGATGATGGTGCCATGGATGAAACGGGGGCTCTCAGGAACAGAGCGAAGCTGCTGTCCATGGTCCTGACTAATATGGACAATGACATGAGCGGAACATTCAGCTTTGCTTTCTTCAGCTACTGAGATTTTACTACTGGTTAATGCACTGTGAATAAAATATCTCCATTGTACTGGAAGCTCCACAGGTAAGAGGAGATGTCCACCTTTGTCGGCCATGTGTTCACAGACTAATCTAATGTCTGGCTCAGAGTAGGTAACCAAAGAGTATTTGCTACAAATAAGAAATGAAAACAGGAAAGAATCAAACAGAGCCTCTGAGTCCAGGTGAGTAAGAAGAATAATTATTGACCTCTTCTTGAGAGAGGACTCATTATTTCATTCAGTTTATTTATTTAAGGAATGCTAATATGCTAAAGACTCAGTGCACTGCAACTGTTATGGTTTAATCAGAACCCACTACTGCAAATCCTGCATAATTTTGTTTATAGAGGCATATAGATCTGCAACAAAAACAGCGAAATGGAAACCAGTACAAACAGGCAGGGAGTGGTGTGGAAATGCTTCCCAGGTAAAGTAGAGTTGACTTGACTTTTGAAACAACCAGTCAAAGGGAACACACTTGTATGTGTTTCTGCAAAACCGCATGTGTTTATGCCTGAGGGTGATGGTTTTGAGAAGAAACGCATGGTTTTAGCACTGATGTGTACAGATGCAAAAGGTCAGATGGGCATGTTTGAATCTCTTCACAGTAATGCTCTACGACAACTGAACAGAGGGTAAGAAGTCCAAACATAGAAAGTGGTCAGATCAGAAAGGTCTCTAACATAAGATTTGAGCTTCAAGTTTGTCCTATGGGCAATTTTAAACAAGGGTCAAGGGGATTCTGAGGACTATAGAAATTATCTTTCATAGCATGAGAAAAAAAAAAAAAAAGAAGAAGATGCTTCTCTGAGTTACAGAGGAAAACAAAGACTAAGAAGGGCCATTCATAGCTTTTCTGTCTCTCAGGCTTCATAGAGTTTACCAAGGACAGACAGAGGCAGTATTTAGGAAAGATTTCTTGTGAGAACTATATTCATAATTATGATCCCCGTTTAAGCAGCAACTTCAGCTACAAAATAATGAGCATATGACATTGATAATGTTCATTAACCTCCATATCTATAGCTTCATTTAGAACTTCTATTCTGTATGTTTAATTTTTTGGTAAGTTTTTACGTGCAGGAAATCAGAAATAGTAATTTAAAAAATTCAAAGCACAATGAAAGTATCTATCTGTTTCTTGTGACTTATCATCTTTTACAATGTCAGTTCTCTGTAATTCCAGCAGTCCCCACAACTTCAACTAAACTACTTTAATTCATTTCTGTCTAAAATTTAGAGGGACAAAATTTCATCTCCTTAAGTTTTATTTGTTAAATGTATATGTCATCATGTCAAAATGAGATCTTCTTTGTACCCTTGTGTAAAGTATTACTAGCAGAACTGTAATAGAATTTCCTATTTTATTTTGTGTAATTGAAACACAATTTCTAAATGTTTCTATGACAGGAATCTGAATCTTTTTAAAATTAATATGGTTTGGGGATTAACTAAATTCTCTTTAGTGTTGCATTATTGGAATACATTATTTGGGATTTTAATGTTTAAAACTTTAAAATAATATACTCATGAATATGTACTAATGGTAAGTAATAAAGAGAATATTTAAAGGATGAATATGGATTAAAAGATATTTAAAAGCTAGGAATAATGAATATAATGTTTTCCTTTAAACTGATATATTAAATACAAAAACAGAATACAAATGTATACTTACGATCATGTAAAGTAAATCTCCCTAATTAAAACACAATCTGCAAAGCATGGTAGAAAAATGAATTAACTAAGAGAGAAGTATTTTTCTTTTTTATCCACTAATTGCCACTGAATTAATAGTACATTTGTTTTCAAAAAGTACATTTTGATTGACACACACACACACACACACACATACACAATCAAAACTTAGTGTAGCAATGATATTAAAGCTAAAGTACAGTCTTTTGTTTAAATGGTCATTTTTCTCGTGACACGTTTCTTGCTTAAATTGTAGCCTCACTATGGAGAACACTGCCTACCAAAAAGATACAAAATTCTTTATTCATTGGGTGGTAAAATTCATACACCCAGTCTAATTGGTTATATGGGGAGATCAAAGATAAATATTATTAGGCTAACTACTTTGAGAGCTAAAATAATATATAAGGAGAGAAGTAATATCTGGTTCTGACATGTCATGTAAGCCATATGTCCTTTGCAAAACAATTAACTAATGTGAAATTGGAAGTTTTATTTACATCTAACTTGCCTTTCAGGTGGACAATTTCTTTTCATATCAAGCAGAAACAGAAACTTCTTCCCTATGTGAATAAGCAGGCAAGGACCCTGGTGTCCAGAAAGAACTTCTTCCATCGAACAGGGTTTGAGATGCCATCCTGTGTTATATGGATCCATTATTACCTAGTTAGTTTAATGACGGAGGTTTGGACGTTTGATCATTCAGTGAAAACACCAAATATCTGTACAAGGGAACAGGAATATTTAAAACCCTCGCCATATCACCAAAAAAGAAGAATGAAAACAACAACAAAGGTAAGCTCAGGCACAGATTTCAGAAGGGAGGGACTTATTTATTTACCTATGCTGCTTTTTCTTTCTTTCCAAATAATTTTTCAATTAGACTGAATTTGGAATAACCTCTAAGATTAATACATATAAACACATTTTTTTGTAACTGACTTTTGCATCATAAATATGTTCCTATAGATCAACATATTCATTGGAAAAATGTTTCAGTTTATTTTTCCTATGTCATAGTCTTAATAATATGCCTCTAGCATCTTCATTACTGTTCAAACTGAAGGTTAAATGTAATCTTCAGGAGTCCTAATAATACTTCTTATTACATAAAGGCAAAAATTGGCCTAAATAAAGCCAAATGCTAAGATGTATATGCTGTTTTTATACAGATACTTTATAATATTTAGAAAAGTGATGACATTGTAGAGATGTACTGAAATAATGCCAGCAGTAAAATGTAGAATATAAAAGATTAATCTAAAGTCAGGGTCCCTAAAGAATACAGGTGGAATATTTAAGTGGGTTAATTGAAGTAGCTTTTTACAAAGAGGTAATTAATTTATGAGTTCTGCAACGCATGGATAGTCTTAACAGAAACCAACAAGGGACCCACAAAGCACTCCAGAGGCAAAAGAGGTGGACTATCTCTTTTCTTCAGGTCCAGAGGGGCAAGAGTGGGAACGTGTGGCTGTGGCTGGAGAAGGGGCTATTCCACCAGAGCTGTGTCTGGAGTAGAACCATGCATTCCACATGCAGAACCAGCAGGGAGGGGGCTCCACGTATTCCCCTCTCAATTTTGTCCCACACCTGCCCTTTGTTGAGTATTTCCTGAGAACTGAACCTCCCTGGCACAGAGAGAGCAAGAGAGCTCAATGATGCAGTTCTTAAGGCCAAACTCCAAGGGCACAGAGTAATGGAGAGACGGAACAAGGCAGTTTGAAGCAGCACATAAAAATTAGCCAGCGCAATGAGAAACTGACTCCGCTTAAATTACTTGTGTGAATACTAAAATCTTACTAGTAAGTCAAATCTAAGTATATTGAGCAACTCTAAAGCTCCTGCATTATTAACCAAAGCTAGGGCTAAAGAGTGTTTAAAATAAATTAATTACACAAATATGTGAAAATTATTTATATATCTAGCTCAGCATTCATTTTTATTTTTATGCTGTAATTTAAAATAACACTAATCATGAAATAGACTTGTTATCCTTATGCCTTGTCTTCCAAATCAGGGACAATAAAAGAGCTCACCTTGTTATAAACTAAGCAATGCTGCACTACTGTCATTTGATTGTAAGACATGTCATTCTTTGATATACCACAAATAAAAAATAACAATGATTTCTTATTCGGAATTTTATTCCGTACTTTAAGAAAGATGCTTTAGACATATTAAGGCACAGATATTTTTGTCACACAACAGTTTTGTTCTATAAAACATGGAACATTCAAGCAAAATAAACATGCATTTCTAAGCCATTTTACATTCAGTGTTCAAAGCTGTTCTAATATTTTTTGAGTCAGCGGTGACATCAGATTTAACATTTGACAGAGGGATGTCCTATTAGTGTCTCCCATATAACCTTCCACACCATTAAACACTTTCTGCAAGTTCTAAAGCCAGTACTTTTTGAACCTATCAAATAGTGCGTATGGAAAATTTTATGATAAGAATCAGGACTTATTTTCTTTACCGCATGGTTCTCAAATGACTATCTGACTGAAATACAGAGAAGTTGAAGTTCTATAATCCTTTTACTGGAAAAAGCAACGTGGCAATGACACTGACGTCTGACTACCCCTGACCAGCAGCCACTAGAAGATGCCATCAGCAGCAAGCACACCTCGATTTTAGAGAAACCAAAATGCGGGAAAAACTGAGCATCTCTGAAATGATGGCATATAGATCACGTCACAAACAATTATGTATGAATAGGGGCTTCAATGCTTCATATCCTGTTGATAAATTATACTTCCATTGACAGTTTTCAAAATAAACCCAAGACTCTAGAGACAGTATTCCAAAGAGTACAGGATGTCACCTTTCTTCCTGATTGTACGTGAATAGCTAATGTTTATCTAGAACTTCGATAAGAATGACAGGCATGAAGTCCTTGTCTATGCCTATATCCTGAACGGTTTTGCCTAGGTTTTCTTCTAGGGTTTTTATGATGTTAGGTCTTATGTTTAAGTCTTTAATCCATCTGGAGTTGGTTTAAGTAAAACACCAAAAGCACTGGCAACAAAAGCCAAATAAGTCAAATGAGATCTAATGAAACTCCAGAGCTTCTGCACAGCAAAAGAAACAATCATTAGAGTGAACCAGCAACCAACAGAATGGGAAAAAATTTTTGCAATTTACCCATCTGACAAAGG
>CAUYLG010039561.1:0-17901 GCA_963573385.1 Cacajao melanocephalus
CTCTGCCAAGACCCAGAAGCCTCCGCCTGGGGTGTGCCTGCAGGATGTGGGTCCTCTCTGCTGCTATCTTTCCCACGCAATCTCTGCCCTCACTCATCTGCGCCAGCTACACCAGATTCTTGATCAATCCTTAAACATGGCCGGGCGCGGTGCCTCATGCCTGTAATTCCAGCACTTTGGGAGGCTGAGGCAGGTGGATCACCCAAGGTCAGGTGTTCGAGACCAGCCTGGCCAATGTGGTGAAACCCCGTCTCTGCTAAAAATGCAAAAATTAGCTGGGCATGGCGGCACACACCTGTAGTGCAAGCTACTTAGGAGGCTGAGGCAGGAGAATCTCTTGAATCCAGGAGGTGGAGGTTGCAGTGAGCCGAGATTGCACCACTGCACTCCAGCCTGGGGACACAGCCAGACTCTGTCTCCAAAAGCAAAAAAAAAAAAAAAAAAAAAAAAAATTATATATATATATATATATATACATATATAAATATATATAAATATATACATATATATATATATATATATATATACATATATATATATATAAACACCCAGGCTCAGGCCGCATGCAGTGGCTTATACCTGCAATTCCCACAGTTTGGGAGGCTGAGGAACGAAGATCACTTGAGCCCAGGAGTTCAAGACCAGCCTGAGCAAGAAAGGGAAACCCTGTCTCTGCTAAAAATAACAGGAATGCACCACCACGCCTGGCAAATTTTCGTATTTTTAGTAAAGATGGGGTTTCACCATGTTGGCCAGGCTGACTTTGAACTCCTGATCTTGTGGTCCACCTGCCTCGGCCTCCCGAAGTGCTGGGATGACAGGCGTGATCTACCGTGCCTGACCTAATGGTGTGATGAGGAATATTAGCAAGCCACAAATAGTCCTTCAGATACCAAATATTCATGGTCACTGAGTATTCATACTTCAATGCTTAGATGATGCTAAGTATTAATGACTCATTGAAAATCAATGGTTAATGAAATGGCCATGAAATATGCAGAAGGGGTTGTCTGCTCAGCGGAATTGTGGGCATTGGTGGCTGCACTCTGGCCCTGTGTCCTCTGCCATCACTTCCAGGGGACAGTCAAGGTTGGGCCCTTGGCCCAGGCGCAGGTGGCTCCAGGCACCTCTGTTGCCCTCGGCCCTCAACCGTGTTTTTTTTTTTTTTCCTGTCGCCCAGGCTGAAGTGCAATGGTGCAATCTTGGCTCACTGCAACTTCCACCCCCTGGTTGCAAGCAAACCTCCTGCCTCACCCTCCCAAGTAGGTGGGATTACAAGTGTGCACCAGCATGCCTGGCTAATTTTTTTTTTTTTTTTTTTTGAGACAGAGTCTCACTCTGTCACCCAGGCTGGAGTACAGTGGCACCATCTTGGCTCACTGCAATCTCTGCCTCCTGGGTTCAAGCAATTCTCTGCCTTAGCCTCCTGAGTAGCTGGGATTACAGGCACCTACTACCACACCTGGCTAATTTTTGTATTTTTAGTAGAGTCGGGGTTTCACCATCTTGGCCAGGCTGGTCTTGAACCCCTAACATCATGATCCCCCTGCCTCGGCCTCCCAAAGTGCTGAGATTACAGGCATGAGCCACCGCACCTGGTCCCAACCCTATTCTTGTCACTGTCTCTGAGAGACGTGGGGCATGTGAACGTCATCAAGGACCCTGCTGGCATCCCCTGGGGCTTGATCTGTCCCCCTTTCACTCCCAGAACTATTCAGAGACCATGAGTGATGGGGGGTGGCACAGGGGGACGGGGATGTCCTGCCTGACACTGATTTAGAGGTCTCCATAGCATGAAGGTAATTCCCCTTGCGAAACTCCCATTTTCCAGATGAGGAAACCGAGGCCCAGAGAGGGCTGCTTCTGAATCCTTCTTCATGGACTCGCAGGCCTGGATACCCCTAACCGGCCTCGTCATTGGCTCTGTCTCCGCCTTGCCTGCGGCTGGAAGGACTGGCCTGTGAGCCGATGTCCTTGAAGCAGCCATGGGGACTCCTGACAGCCCTTGAGGAAGGACATTCTGACCCAGCAACTCCCTCCATGGGACCTGGGCTGAGAAGCTGGGGTCGCCCAGACCTCAGTATCCTCCTCTACAAAGCTGGGATGGAGGCAGAGCCACCGACTGTCAGCACTGGAGTTACTGTCACCCAGGGTGGAGTGCAGTGGTGTATTCTTGGCTCACTGCAACCTCTGCCTCCAGGGTTCAAGCAATTCTCCTGTCTTAGCCTACAGAGTAGCTGGGATTACAGGAGTGCGTCACCAGGCCCGGCTAACTTTTATATCTTCAGTAGAGACGGGGTTTCACCATGTCGCCCAGGCTGGTCTCGAACTTCTGACTTCAGGTGATCTGCCTGCCTCGGCCTCCGAAAGTGCCGAGATTACAGGCATGAACCACTGCGCCCAGCCATAGTAAGATTTAATAACAGCTGCTATCACCCTTATCACCTGGATACTTGCGACTGCTTCAAGCAAGTGCTGAGCACCTAGTGTATACCACATCTGGGTCTAGGTTCCTAGGACAGAGCCAAGGTGATGAAGAGAAACCTTGTGTCCCTAGGACGCCATCACACTAACAGGGGGCAGAGAAGTGGCAAACAGGACTATTTTCCAGAGGAGTGCAACCTCCAGGGGTGAAGAAACTCCAGAGTGGAAGGTGGGGACACTTACAGGAGACCGTGAGAGCCCTTCGCCTGTGGAGGAGCCCCAGGACTCTCACTGAGGCTTCCAGAGGGGAGCCCAGGGTCCAAGTGGACGATCTGTACAGAGAGGGTCCACACCTTTCCGAGGTCACACAGCCGAATGAGGCCAGGGCGGGTGGGTGGGATTTAAATCCTGACCTGCTGGCCCCTGAGGCTGCTTCCTCTCCAGTTCTTACCAGTTTGGCCTCCCAGTAATGATGGGCTGGTCCGTTTTTACAAGGAGCAGGTGTCGCTTTTGCAAATACAGGGGGAAGAAAAGAAAATAACCCAGTAAACATAATTCTTTAGGTTTACGATGGCCACCGGCCCCTGCTTTAGCGAAATCGTGTGTGTAGCGAGTTCTACGTCAACATATACTCAACATTCGCACCAGAGAATAGCTGGGTGTGGAAAAAGTGGTGGGGCGGGGCAGGGTGATACATGCACTTTAGACCTTAGTGTGCTGGGTTTCTAGGTCCCCAGGCTTTGTGGCTTGTGGATGACTCATTCCTTGTATGTCACCCTGCTCCAGGAACTGCCTGAGGCATCTGCGTGAGACTGGGCGGGGGTCCTGAGTAAACACCAGCCCTGGTCCGGTGGCGCCTCAAAGGACATCTAGGGCTCCCTCCATAGATGGGGAGTCTGAGGCTGGGGATGGCAGGCCGTGAATCTCAGTTCAACCTGTCAGACCCTTGCCACGATCCAGGAGTGATGGGAGCATTGAGGCGTCGTGGGCCCCTCCTCTGGGGACTTCCTGGACTCCCACACCCTCAGGCTGGTCAGGGTTCTTTCCCAAGCCCCGTACTTAGAGCCTAGAAATATTCATGATAATATTTCTGTCATGCAAAGACACATTGTTATCAATGAGAACATAAGGAGCTGCATAATCAGGACTAGAGTCAATATGCCAGCTCCTGCGTGCAGCCGGGCCAGCCTCTGACCATCCAAGCTCCGTATCTGTGCTGGGAAGCAGGGCTGCATTAGCCCCATTTTTATGGATAGGAAAACTGAGGCACAGAGAGGTCTAGAAATACATCTAAGAAAGGTTGGGTGGGAGCCTAGTTCCTGCCTTTAACTCCCGGCTGATGAGACTTCCTTTAGTTTGTCATGTTGGTAGTGAGTTCCCCATCATGAGGAGCAATCAAGCCAAGTCAGATTCCCATCAGGAAGAGGGTCCACAATAGGCATCCTCCCTGGCTCATGGGGTTGGGAGAGCAAGCAAATCCCTGCCTTGCTCTGGGCCTCAGAGGCTGGTGGCAGGAGGAAACATCACTCAGGAAGGCCTTACTTTCTCCTTCTGGGCTGGCCCAGCTTGTCTGCATTCCCTGAACTCTGGCCTGGAGCAGAGAGGCTCCAAGGCCCCCTTTTGGTTCTCCCACACCCAGAGCACCTGGCAGAAACTGCTACATGCTAGGGGTGAGGGTGAGGGTGTCCAGACTGGATAAACACCCAGCTGCTCACCTAGGCCAGGAGGGGGCCCAACTGCTTGACCTGGGGGCCACACCTCTTCCTCCTGACTCCAAGCCCCGACACCAACCCTGCCTGGTGTCACCTTGAGAACAGGGCAGTGAGAAGAAGTGATGGCCCCCAGGGCTGGTCCCAGACCTAGACAGCCAGGTGACTGCCCCTGGACCCTGAGTCCCAAGTCTAGACGGCAGGAGGCCCTGGCCCGAGCTGAGGGGTACCTCAGTTTCCCCTCGAGAAGTATCCATTTAAAAAAAATCAGGGCTGGGTGCAGTGGCTCATGCCCGAAATCCCAGCACTTTGGGAGGCCAAGGCAGGAGGATTGCTTCGATCCAGGAGTTTGAGACCAGCCTGGACAATATAGTGAGACCCCATCTCTATAAACAAAAGCTTTTTTAATTAGCTGAGTGTGGTGTGCACCAGTCATTAGCTGCTTGGGAGGCTGAAGTGGGAGGATCGCTTGAGCCCAGGAGGTTGAGGGTACAGTGAGCCAAGATCGCGCCACTGCACTCCAACCTGGGTGACAAAGTGAGTCCCTGCCTCTACAAAAGGTTTAAATCTGACCCAGAGGAAAAGATGGTCAGGATCCTCGGAACAGGAGTGAATCTGAACAGTGGCTACAGACATAATTATTATTAACATAATAATGATGGGCGGGTGCGGTGGCTCAGGCCTATAATCCCAGCACTTTGGGAGGCTGAGGCGGGCGGATCACCTGAGCTCAGGAGTTTGAGACCAACCTGGCCAACATGGTGAAATCTCCTCTGTACTAAATTAGTTGGGGATGGTGGCACATGCCTGTAATCCCAGCTACTCATGAGGCTGAGGCAGGAGAATTGCTTCAACGTGGGAGGTGGAGGTTGCAGTGAGCCAAGATCGCGCCACTGCACTCCAGTCTGGGTGACAGGGTCAGATTCTGTCTAAACAAAAAAGAAGGAAGGAAAAAATATATAATTATGATGACAATTGACGGTCCCTGGGCACCCACTGAGCGGCCACAGCTCTTACCCACTCAACTCATCCTCGCCAAGGTCTCATGCCCCGAGACCCCCCCTTGACACGTAGGGAAACTGAGGCTCGGAGACCAAACGTCACTCACCCAAGGGCCCCCAGTGGCCAGCAGTACACCCCATCACAAAAACTTCCTTTGAACGCTTCGGGCATCCTCATCCCAGCTGGGTCATTGTCCCACCTCACGGAGGGGAAACTGAGGCCGGTTCAGAGGCCAAGAGCAACGTGTCCGCGCCACACAGCCGGGGCCCCTGGCATGCCGCCCAGCACCTGGCAGGGCCCGCGGCACCGGAGCCGTGGGGAGAGGCTGGGGGTCAGCTGCGGTTCCCAGACACACAACCGGGGACCCCAGCTTGCCCAGACCCTCCCAACCAAGGCGCCAACAATCTCAACAACCAGGCCAGAGTCACAGTAACAGCCAGGCGGCCTGAGCGGCATCCGCCTCGGGGGGCTGATCCCGCCCAACCCTGGGAGCTGCGCGGGGTCCCGGGTGGCCAGGCGTGGGGAGGCCTCCTCCCAGACCCAGGTCTGAGCCGGCCTGGGGAACGCCGGAGACAATTAGGGCTGGGTGAGGGCAACCCGGCTCTTGGGACTCGGGGCTCCTGAGTGTCCCCACATCTGCAGGGTATGCGCGGCGGAGACCGCAGGGGCTTCTCCAGAGCCCCAACTCCCCCGCCCCCAAACCCCCATCCCGGGGGTCCGCCAGATCCTACGGGGGCTGCAGACACTCACCCCCAGACCACAGTCCCGCCTCTGCCCCGGTGCCGGCTCCTCTCCGCCCAGGAACCGAAGACAGCTTCCACCTGAACCAGAGCTCCCGCCCTTCTCCAGTTCCTCCCTCCCACCTGGCCTCACTCCTTCCTGCCTCCCTCCGCCCCCGCCTCCCGCCAGGCCCCTTCTCCCAGCTGGGCTGAGTTTCCTGGTAGCCCAGGCGAAGTTCCCCGCCGGCTCCTCCCTCCCCGGCCACCACCCACCTTCTCCTCTCCGGGCCCGGCTCCAGCCTCTGCCATCCCCACATCTTGCCATCCTCGCCCCTCTTGGGGCGCACGACCCCACCCTGGGCCTGGCCCGCTGCTAGGGAATGAGCTCCCCGTGGCTGGAGATGATTAAGCGGCGCCTGGCAGGTTCCTGGCACAGAGCCCGGTCAGCGTCGGCCCAGGTATGTTTGGTGAAGAAATGACTGGATGAGGGCGTGGGGGACGGAGGGGGGCAGGTTAAACCTTGTGGCTTTTCTGCTCTCTGCAAGGGGTTCAAAGATTCCGGAAACCACGGACAGACCAAGGACAGGGCGCGGTGGCTCACTCCTGCATTTCGGGAGGCAGAGGGAGGCGAATCGCTTGAACCCAGGGGTTTGAGACCAGCCTGGGCAACATAGTGAGACCCCATTTCTATATTTAAAATAATCCCAAGACCCAAAAACCCATGCTGTGCTCCCAGACATTCCGATGCCGCCTGCTGGCATTTGGAAAGGTTCTAAAGTCGAAAATCAGACAGATTTGTAGTGTTCTTTCTTTCCCTCTCTCTCTTTCTTTTCTTTCTTTCTTTCTCTTTCTTTCTTTCTTTTCCTTCCTTCCTTCCTTCCTTCCTTCCTTCCTTCCTTCCTTCCTTCCTTCCTTCCTTCTTCTTTCTCTCTCTTTCTTTCTTTCTGGAAGTCAAAAATCGGATTTGTGGTATCCTTTCTCTTTTCTTTCTTTTGACAGGATCTCGCTTTGTGGTCCAGGCTACTAAAGTGCAGTGGCGCAATCTCGGCTCACTGCAACACCGGCCTCCCTGGTTCAAGCAATCCCGCCACCTGAGCCTCCTGAGTAGCTGGGACTACAGTCACCTGCCAGCACACCTGGCTAATTTTTGTCATTTTTCTAGACATGGGGTTTTGTAAAGTTGCCCAGGCTGGTCTCAAACTCCAGGCCTCAAGTGACCCACCTGCCTCAGCTTCCCAAAGTGCTGAAATTATAGTTGTGAGCCACTGCACCCGGCCTCAGATTTGTGGATTTTTAGGGTTGGGGTTGGCTAGGATTCGAACCCTGCCCCTCGCTGCCTCTGACTCTCTAGAAGATTCTAGCCTGGCCCCAGGGTCGGGAGCTCTGGGGTTGGGGAAGCCCAGGTGTGTGAACTGGGCTATGGTTTCAGAAAACCCCTCCTTCCTCTTCCATCCCTGTTTCTTCCAGAGGAGGAAGCTGGGGTGTGTATGTGGCCTGGCTGTGCCTCAGTTTCCTCACCTGTAAAGTGTAGCAAATAGCTCCTGGGTCCTCTAGATGGGAGAGGGCTGGGGAGTGAACCCTCAGAGCAAATACATGATCAAAAGTGTATGAACGAGATTACGGCAGATTTTTTATTTTTTTATTTTTACAAGCCTACCTGAATGAATGGCAAATGTTATAGTATTAAATGTGACACTACCGGCCTCTATGGTTCCGGGTACACACACTTTCTTACTGTGATAAGATAACCTCAGATGTTGGTTCAGAGTCTATGTTCACCCTGTTGGGCCCCTGGGTCCCCCAAGCCATGGGCCCCACAAAGGGAGTTGTCTGCTGGGAAGCAGCCGTAATAAAAGTTCCATCCCGGTTGGGCAACGTGGCTCACACCTATAATCCCAACACTTTGGAAGGCAGATCACACCTGTAATCCCAGCACCTTCTAAAGGCTGGGGTGAGCGGATCACCTGAGGTCAGGAGTTCAAGACCAGCCTGACCAACATGGCAAAATCCCTTCTCTATGAAAGAATACAGGCTGGGCATGGTATTCACGCCTGTAGTCCCAGCACTTTGGGAGGCCAAGGTGGGAGGATCACGAGGTCAAGGGATCGAAACCATCTTGACCAACGTGGTGAAACCCCGTCTTTACTAAAAAAATAGAAAAAGTTAGCCAGGCATGGTGGCTCGTGCCTGTAGTCCCAGCTTCTTGGGAGGCTGAAGTGGAAGACTCACTTGAACTGGGAGGTGGAGGTTGCAGTGAGCCAAGATTGCACCACTACACTCCAGCCTGGTGATAGAGCGAGACTCCATCTCAAAAAAAAAAAAAAAAAAAAAAATCAACCAGGCATACTGGCAGGTGCCTGTAATCCCAGCTACTCAGGAGGCTGAAGCAGGAGAATCACTTGAACTGGGGAGGTCGGGGTTGCAGTGAGCCGAGATCACACTATTGCACTCCAGCCTGGGAGATAGAGCAGCACTCTGTCTCCAAAAAAAAAAAAAATAATAATAATAATAATAATAATTAGCCAGGCATGGTGGTGTGTGCCTGTAATCCCAGCTACTCAGGAGGCTGAGGCAGGAGGATCGCTTGAACCTGGGAGGTGGAGGTTACAGTGAGCAGAGATCGCACCACTCGCACCACTGCACTCCAGCCTGGGAGATAGAGCAAGACTCTGTCTCAAAAATAAAAAGTACCATCCTGTGGCAGGGTCCCTGCCTATCTCCTCCTCCACCAGGGATACTGGCCCTCTAGAATTCAGGGTGGTGGGAATTATGTGAGCTCCAGCCTGCCGTGCTTATCCAGGGAAACTGAACGCTTTTCCCACGTGTGAGACACGCAGATACCCTGGGCCCCCAGTCCTTTTAAACCAAGTACCTCCTGGGTTCACTGGGTGCAATAGAGTGAACTCTGGTCCCAGAGGTCTGGGTTCAAAATCCGGACAAGAATGACCCTATGATCCCATGATTGCACTCTTAGGAATCTACCTAAAGGAGCTGAAAACAGGGGTTCAAACAAAAGCTTGCATTGGGAAGTTCACAGAGGCACAATTCACAAAGCTCTTTTCAACTGCTTGGGTGGAGATAACCCACCCAAGTGTCCAGTAGATGAACGGGTAAATAACATGTGGTCCATCAATGGAGTCTTGAGTCTTTTTTTTTTCAAGATGGAGTTTTGCTCTGTTGCCCAGGCTGGAGTGCAGTGGTATGATCTTGGCTCACTGCAACCTCTGCCTCCTGGGTTCAAGCAATTCTCCTGCCTCAACCTCCCAAGTAGCTGGTATTACAGATGCCCGCCACCATGCCCGACTACTTCTTGTATTTTTAGTAGAGATGGGTTTTCACCGTGTTGCCCAGGCTGGTCTTGAACTCCTGACCTCAAGCAATCCACCTGCCTCAGCCTCCCAGAGTGCTGGGTTTACAGGTGTGAGCTGCTGTGCCCTAACTGGAGTCTTAGCCATCAGAAAGACTGAAGTCCTGGCCAGGCGCCGTGGCTCACACCCGTAATCCCAGTACTTTGGGAGGCCGAGGCACGCAGATCACTTGAGGTCAGGAGTTTGAGACCAGCATGGCCAACATGGCAGAACCCCATCTTTACTAAAGAATGCAAAAATTAGCTGGGCATTGTGGTGCACACCTGTAATCCCAGTAACTCAGGAGGCTAGGCAGGAGAACTGCTTGAACCCCCAGGAGGTGGAGGTTACAGTGAGCCAAGATCGTGCCACTGCACTCCAGCCTGGGTGACAGAGCGAGACTCTGTCTCAAAAAAAAAAAATAAATAAACAAATAAAATAAAGAGATTGAACTGATCCGTGCTACGAGAATGAAACTCAAAAACCCGTTGCTGAGTTAAAGAAGCCAGACACAAAAGGTCATGTATAGTGTGATTCCTTGATATGAAACGCCCAGAACAGACATATCCACAAAGACAGGAAGCGGATTTGTGGTTGCCAGGGGCTGCGGAAAGGGAAATGGGGCATGGCTGCTGACGGAGACGGGGTGTCCTTTGTAGGAGGATGAAAATGTGCTGGAATTAGATCAAAGGTGTGGTTGCACAGTATTGGGAAGGTGCTGAAACTCACTGAATCGTTCACCTTAAAGTGGTTCATTTTTTGTTATGTGAATTTCGCCTCAATTAAAAAAAATCGTTAGGCCACTTACCAGCGGACGGTGGCCTCTGACACGTGACCCAATGGATAGCGCTGTTGCCAATGAATCACTCTGTGCCACAGCTGAGGCTTTAAGGTCCCTCGGGTGGAAGAGACCAGGGCACGTAAACTGCACGGTGGCACCACACCTGCCTGGGGTTGGCAGGTTCAACGGGTTTCACACCCTCCCTCTCTCTCGGAATTCCATCTCCTGAGATAGGTCATTTCACACCTGCTCTGGAAGACTGCGCAGTTAGGAGGCCACACCTGGGCAAAGTGCCTTCTGCACATCTTTCTTTGTGTGTTTCCTCGGGGGTTTTTTTGTTTGGTTTCAACATGGAGTCTCGCTCTGTCGCCCAGGCTGGAGTGCAGTGGCTCGATCTCAGCTCACTGCAACCTTTGCCTCCCGGGGTCAAGCAATCTACTGCCTCAGCCTCCCAAATAGCTGAGATTTCAGGCACGTGCCACCACGCCCAGCTAATGTTTGTATTCTTAATAGAGACGGGGTTTCACCATGTTGGCCCGGCTGGTCTCAAACTCTTGACTTTGTGATCTACCTGCCTCAGCCTCCCAACGTGCTGGAATTACAGGTGTGAGCCACTGTGCCCGGCAATTTTTGTTTTTTGAGATGGAGTCTCACTCTGTTGCCTACACTGGAGTGCAGTGGCATATTCTTGGCTCACTGCAACCTCTGCCTACCAGGTTCCAGTGATTCTCCTGCCTCAGCCTCCTGAGTAGCTGGGATTGCAGGGGCCCGCCACCTCGTCTGGCTAATTATTGTATTTTTAGTAGAGACGGGGTTTCACCATTTTGGCCAGACCGGTCTTGAACCCCTGATCTCAAGTGATCCGCTTCCCTCAGCCTCCCAGAGTGCTGGGATTACAGGCTTGAGCCACCATGCCCAGATGCCTTCTTCGTTCGTTTGTTTTTTGAGACGGAGTCTCTGTCGCCCAGGCTGGAGTGCAGTGGCATGATCTCGGCTCATTGCAACTCCACCTCCCAGGTTCAAAGGATTCTCCTGCCTCAGCCTCTTGAGTAGCTGGGACTACAGGTGCACTCCACCACAACCAGCTAATTTTCATATTTTTAGTAGAGAGGGGGTTTCACCATGTTGGCCAAGCTGGTCTCGAACTCCTGACCTCAGGTGATCCACCCACCTCAGCCTCCCAGAGTGCTGGGATGACAGGTGTGAGCCACCATGCCCGGCTGCCTTCTTCATTTTAAAACGTGCCCAGTCTCATTTGTCCCCTGAGGAAGGCAAATTAAAGCCACTAAGAGGTGCCATGTCCCTGCCACTTATGAGACAACCCAAGCCCAGATTAGACTAGGTGATGAGGAGGTGGCAGACAGATGGTGTCCCTTCATGCAGTGGCCTGAGGCTTGGAGATGGTACCCAAGCAGCTCAGCCACAATGGAGCAGCAAAGGGACCGTCCTGCAGGGGTGGAGGCCACCGAGCCCACACATGTACATGTGTGCCTAGACCTGAAATGAAGGGACACTCCTGTTAGCTCAGACTTCTTCTTCCTTTTTTTTCTTTAAGACAGAATTTCACTCTGTCGCTTGGGCTGGAGTGCAGTGGCATGATCTCATTTCACTGCAACCTCCATTTCCCGGGTTCAAGTGATTCTCCTGCCTCGGCCTCCCAAGTAGCTGAGATTATAGGTGCCCGATACCACACCCGGCTAATTTTTGTATTTTTAGTAGAGATGGGGTTTCACCATGTTGGCCAGGCTGGTCTTGAACTCCTGACCTCAAGTGATCCGCCTGCCTTGGCCTCCCAAAGTGCTGGGATTACAGGCGTGAGCCACCGTGCCTGGCTCAGACTTTGATTTTCTCACCTCTGCAGCTCTCTCGCTGACACCCAGGGCCCCACGGGGCAGGTGTGATCTCTGAATTTACAGCCTAGGTGCTGAGGCCCGCCAGGGAGAGGACTGCAAGGGCTGCGAAGTCCCTGGGCCGTTTGTACCCAGACGGGGCAGGTGCTGTAGCCGCCTCTGCCCTCATTTGATGTCCTAAGTCCTATAATCACCCTTTCGTCCTACAGCTGATTTTTGTTTTGTTTTTTTGAGACAGGGTCTCACTCTGTTGCCCAGGCTGGAGTGCACTGGTGCAATCTCCGCTCACCGCAACCTCCGCCTCTCAGGCTCAAGCGATTCTCCTGCCTCCGCCTCCTGAGTAGGTGGAATTACAGGCACACACCAGTACCGCCCTGCTAATTTTTGGATTTTTAGTGCAGACGGGGTTCCACCATGTTGGCCAGGATGGTCTTGAACTCCTGACCTCAAGTGATCCACCCAGCTCCCCCTCCCAAAGTGCTGGGATTATAATCATGAGCTACCGCAGCGGGCCTGTTTTGTTTTAAGAGATGGGGTCTCACTCTGGTTGCCCAGGTTGGAGTGTACCGGTGTGATCTTAGCTCACTGTAGCCTCAACCTCCTGGTCTCAATTGATCCTCCTGCCTCAGCCTCCCAAGCAGCTGGGACCACAGGCGTGTGCCACCATGGCTGGCCAATTTTTCTATTTTTGTAGGAACAGGAGTCTTGCTATGTTGCCCAGGCTGGTCTTGAACTCCCGGTCTCAAGTGATCCTCCTTCCTTGGCCTTCCAAAATGTTGGGATTACCGGCATGAACCATGGTGCCCGGCTCTCAGCCAGCGTTGTGTACTTGCTCTGCACCAAGGATGTTCCCTGAACCTCTCCCAATGTCAGGATTCCTCCCATCTTACAGACAAGGAAACCGAGGCACCGCCAGATGCACTCTCTCTTCGAAGGACAGGGTGGGAGGATGAGAGAGAGCACACAGCAGGTCTCATGCCAAAATCCCACCTCCTACTTCCTTCCTTTTGAGCTTCGTCCAGTCTGGGCTTGCTCCCTGGGGTCTTCCCAGCGTCAAGGTCAGGAACACGGGCCGCGGTTCCCTGCAGGTCCATCTGGACTGAAGACTCTCCACTGACCTCAGATCTGCTCTCTACTAAAGTCTGCTGTTACTACTTCTGTCTTGCCCTCCCCAGCGGGCCACTCTTACACACCTGCACCAAGGTCCACCCTCCACCCGCGGCTCCCAATGCTGCCTGGTACTACTGGGGGTTTTGCCCTGCAGCTGGCACTCTTCTAAGTGCGTGACCCCCTACAGATACCCAGTAAGGTGAGTTGCAGATGAGCAAACAGGCTCAAGTCCTGTGCTCCAAGGCACACAGCCAGTGGTAGCCAAGCTGCTCCTCACTCAGGCTTCCTATCTCTACTGTCTGGCTTCCAAGAACTTTGTTCTGCTCACAGCTTTCTCCCTGCTATGTGGTATACTGCAGGTACCCAATTAATGTTTGTAGGTGGACTAATTGCTTCCTCACTGAACTAACAACTTCCCATCACTTTGCTTGGGATGCCTCTTCCTAGCTTGCAAACTCCTACTTATACCTCAAAACCCCATTGATAATGCCCCCTCCTTAGGAAGTCTTCCTGACTGCTTGGGAAGACTCCTGGCACCCCCTTCTGGGCTCCTCTAGTCCTCCTCCCTCCCTCTAGTCCATGGGGCTGAGGTGTCTGTGTCTGGTTTTTTCTCTCCCTGAATGGCCCCGTACAGGTTGAACACAGTGCAGGAAGGGAGGTGCATTAGGCGTACCGTATCCATCCACCTTCTCTTCCTCCTGTCTCTGGCAACACAAAGGACACTTCCTGGAGCAGGAAAAGGTTTCTTTTTTTATTTTATTAGAAAATAAACTGTTTATTCAAAGAACATTAAAAGGCCAGGACCTGCATGGGGTTGGCATGAGGGGGAGGAGTGAATCTCAGGCTCAGCCAGGCTGGGCATGGGGCTCCTCTCCGCGGAGTCTGGGCCTCAGGGAGGCTGGGGTGGGAGGCCCCAGGGTCCCGCTGGAGGGCAGGGGGCGGTCAACCAGCACCAGGGCGCAGTGCAGAGCTGGGGCGGCAGCGTCTGCAGATTCAGCAGCTCACCAGGTACATCCCTGTGGGGGCGTGGTGGTGAGGGGAAGGGGCGGGGAGGAGGGGGCGGGGGAGGGAGGGATGGGGAGGAGGGGTGTGGGAGGGGGAGGGGTGTGGGAGGGGGTCCCCTGCTCCCACCCTGGGATGCTTCGGTCATCCTTGTCCTCTTCAAAACACCCCCGTAACTCATTGTCCCTGCTGCCACTGGGCCCCAGGAGCCCCTTGATGGGGGCAGGGTGGGGCTGGAGGAGGGGTAGCAGGGGGACTTCCAGCTCCCTAGCTTGGGTCCTTTCTTTTTTTTTTTTTTGAGACAGAGTTTCGCTCCTGTTGCCCAGGCTCGAGTGCCGTGGCCCTCACCACAACCTCCACCTCCTGGGTTCAAGCGATTCTCCTGACTCAGCCTCCCAAGTAGCTGGGATTACAGGCATGTGCCACCACACCCAGCTATTTTTTTCTAGTTTTTTTTAGTAGAGACGGAGTTTCTCCATGTTGGTCAGGCTGATCTCAAACTCATGACCTCAGGTGATCCACCCACCTTGGCCTCCCAAAGTGCTGGGATACAGGCGTGAGCCACCGCGCCCGGCCGGCTTGGGTACTTGCAAGGACGTCCTCCAGAGGCCAGCCCAAGACACATGGGGCCCCAACTCCTTCCCCACCTGTGTCCCCCATCTGTGGTCTCCTGGCCCCAACACCCACCCGTCCTTCCCAAGGACCCCACACCCAGTCCCTCCCCGCCACCCCGGGGCTTGTCCCCAGCCAGGTCCCGGCTCCTGGGGTCCCTCGGCAGCATGGTTGGGGAGTACCTGTGGCGAACCTCCTCTTCACCAGTGACATGCGGTACCCACTGCCCACAAGCTCCAAGTCCACGCCTGACAGGGTGGCCCCCTCGCTGGTGAACTGTGCGGCCACGGGGCTGGGTGTGCTGGGCCCTGAGAGTGGCTCCCAGCTGGCAGAGAGGTGGCCAGAGCCTGGGGAGGCCTGCGGTCAGCTGTGCCCCGGCCCCGGCCCCAGCCCCAGCTGTGAACCAGGCTCCTCTTTGCCCACACCTGAAGCCCTTTGTTCCGTGGCCTTCATGTGCCTCATCAGATATCCCTTTCATCCCCTGCATCCACCTCCTGGCATCACTGGGCTTTGTGTGGCTGGCAAGGGGGGCCCTGCCTCAGGGCTTCTGCACCTGCTGTGTCTGCCCATCTGGCCTTGGGACACCCTCTCCTCCAATTTTTTTTTTTTTTAATGGGGTCTCACTCTGTCACCCAGGCTGGAGTATGGTTATGATACCAAGATCATACCAGCAGTGGTATGATCTTGGCTCACTGCAACCTCCGCGTCCTTGGTTCAAGCAGTTCTCCTGCCTCAGCCTCCTGAGTAGCTGGGATTACAGATGCCTGCCACCACACCCAGCTAATGTTTGCATTTTTAGTAGAGACAGGGTTTCACCATGTTGGCCAGGCTGGTCTAGAACTCCTGACCTCAGGCGATCCGCCTGCCTCGGCCTCCCAAAGTGCTGGGATTACAGGCGTGAGTCACCACACCCAGCCTAGCTTTTTTTTTTTTTTCCTTTTCTTTCTCTTTTTTTTTTTTTTTTTTTAAGAGACAGGTTCTGGCTTTGTCGCCCAGGCTGAAGTGTGGTGGTGCGATCATAGGTCACTGTAGCCTACAACTCCTGGGTTCCAGTGATCCTCCCATCTGGGCCTCCCAAAGCACTGGGATTACAGAATTATGCCAATGTTCCCCGCCCTCTTCCAGCTTTTTTTTTTGAGACAGAATCTCCCTCTATCGCCCAGACTGGAGTGTAGTGGCACGATCTCGGCTCACTGCAATCTCTGCCTCCTGGGTGCAAGTGATTCTCCTGCCTCAGCCTCCCATAGCTGGGATTACAGGCACCTGCCACTATGCCCGGATAATTTTTGTAGTTTTAGTAAACACAGGATTTCACCATGCTGGCCAGGCTGGTCTAGAACTCCTGACCTCAAGTGATCCACCCCCTTGGCCTCCCAAAGTGCTGGGATTACAGGTGTGAGACACCACGCCTCGCCTTTTTTGCTGGTCGGTTTGTATTTTAGAAAACGGTCTGGCTCTACTGCCCTGGCTAGAGTGCCGTGGTGCGATCATGAGTCGCTGCAGCCTCCGACTCTTGGGCTCAAGTGAGCACAGCAGAGCACCGGATCAGACCCAGACCATCCGCCCAGCCCTCCTCCAGCTTGCTAAAGCCTTCCTCGGTGCCTGTGCCCGCCCCCAGTACATCCCCAGTTCTACCCGAGCGCAAGTAAGTGCCACCCACCTGACCGCAGTCCCTCCCCCCGGCCCGCAGGCACAGCCACAGCTCACCCCCTGCCTCAGACACATCTGGAAGCCTCCATGTGAGTCGCTTCTCCTCCAGGTTCCTGGCAGTAAGAGAATCTCGGTCAGGGCTTCCCCAGAGAGCATGCTGAGAGCCCAGGGTCCCAGCTCAGCTGCCTCCTGGCTGTGTGACCCCAGCAAACCTTCTCCCCCACTTCACCTCAATTCCCCCATCTGTGAAATGGGGGTGAGCTATGGAACAGCCACGGAGCCACACAGCACTTTCATGTTTTTGTTTTTGTTTTTGAGATGGAGTCTCCTTCGGTCACCCAGGCTGGAGTGCAGTGGTGTGATCTCTGCTCACTGTAACCTCTGCCTCCTGGGTTCAAGCGATTCTCCTGCCTCAATTTCCCGAGTAGCTGGGACTACAGGAGCCCGCCACCATGCCTGGCTAATTTTTGTGTTTTTGGTAGAGAAGGGGTTTCACCATGTTGGCCAGGCTGGTCTTGAACTCCTGACCTCAGGCAATCCACCGGCCTCGGCCTCCCAAAGTGGGATTACAGGCGTGAGCCACTGCACCCAGCCTCCTTGCAGCACTTTCAGATGCATTCTGTCCTAGAAGTCTGGCTTCTTTACGACAGACACTACCTTTTTTTTATTTTTTAATTTTTTTTGAGACGGAATTTCGTTCTTGTTGCCGAAGCTGGAGCACAATGGCGCGATCTCGGCTCTCCACAACCTCTGCCTCCCGGATTCAAGCGATTCTCCTGCCTCCGCATCCCGAGTAGCTGGGGTTACAGGCACGTGCCACCACGCCCGGCTAATTTTTTGTATTTTTAGTAGAAATGGGGTTTCGCCATATTAACTAGGCTGGTCTCAAACTCCTGACCTCAGGTAATCTGCCCGCCTCGGCCTCCTAAAGTGCTGGGATTGCTGGCGAGAGCCACCACACCCGGCCTAATTTTTGTCTTTTAAGAGAGGGTTCTGGCTGGGCACAGTGGCTCACACCTGTAATCCCAGCACTTTGGGAGGCCGAGGCAGGTAGATCACCTGAAGTCAGGAATTTGAGACCAGCCTGACCAACATGGAGAAACCCCGCCTCTACTAAAAATACAAAATTAGCTGGGCGTGGTGGCGTATGCCTGTAATCCCAGCTACTCGGGAGGCTGAGGCAGGAGAATCGCTTGAACCCGGGAGGCAGAGGTCGTGGTGAGCCGAGATCGCGCCACTGCACTCCAGCTTGGGCAACAAGAGTGAAACCCCGTCTCAAAAAAGAAAAAAAAGAAAGACGGTTGTCACCCAGGCTAATTCCCTGCAGCCTCAACTCCTGGCCTCAAGTGATCCTTCTGCCTTAGCCTCCCAAGTAGCTGAGACTACAGGAGCACACCACCACGCCTGACTACTTTTTTTTGGTTTTTTTGAGATAGAGTCTTGCTCTGTCGCCAGGCTGGAGTGCAGTGGCGCAGTCTCGGCTCACTGCAACCTCTACCTCCTGGGTTAAGCGATTCTTCCGCCTCAGCCTCCTGAGTAGCTGGGACCACAGGCACGTGCCACCATGCCTGGCTATTTTTTGTATTTTTGGTAGAGACGGGGTTTCACCATGTTGGCCAGGATGGTCTCGATCTCTTGACCTCGTGATCTGCCCACCTCAGCCTCCCAAAGTGCTGGGATTACAGGCGTGAGCCA